>CM044445.1:16019713-16032080 GCA_024363595.1 Xenopus borealis
TTTTTTTTTACCAGCTTTAGACAAAGCCACAATTAGTGAAGATCTGATTCAAATCTATAAATGCAGATATGCAGAGAATAAGCCAGTTAAGTATAGTACAGTTATGTGTGAACCCATCATTTCTAGGCGAAGAGATGAGTGAAAAGACACTAAGAAAAAGTGCCAATACTAGATAGGTCAAGTCTTATGTTAATAAAGAACACTAACTATTACTAAGGTCCAAAGAGGAGGCTTGAATTTTCATGAATTCAAAGGTTACTGCCAAATAAAACCCCATAAAAACAACCCCCCCCCACCATTCAGTTGTAAACAAAGAGCAATAAAGTTGGGAGTCCCCAGCAACAAGTCACAGAAAACTGAACATGGGCATTGCAGTGTTCCTCTACCAACATAATGTCAACCGAGAACAAGGTCCAATGCCTTATTCAGTCAGGACAGTCATGGGCATGAAAATAGTGTTTTAGCCACTCCCAAAAGCCCTCCCCTTAGAAATCATGGAAGCGTTACTATACCACACCTGTTCGCCGATTTTCCCAGATCTTCCTGTGTTGCCAACTTCACCCTGGAGAGGGACAGCGGGAAGGAAAATAGTAAGATTCACTCATTACCATATTCATTTTAACATAAAAAACTTTGCACAATAATAAAGCAACTGTCAGCAGTAAATATCCAGCGATGCAAAATGCCAATTTTACTCGTGACTGTGCAATCCTTCCCCTCATGACAGATTTTTCAGGGGCTAATCTTGTTTTGCCCCTATTCCCTCATCTATCTCGTAACAGTACAGGTATGGGACCTGCTATCTAGAATGCTAGGGACCTGGAGTTTTCCAGTTTTGCTGTCCAGTGGAGTTCACAGCTGCCATCTTGTCTCATTCGGTCTTCTTCCAGTAGTTAGCAATGTTTTTGGGCGTTGAAAGTTAAGAAATGTCTGATCTTTTGTTTCCAGGAATGTTGCGACTTCCAGCACATGCGCAGTAGCTATACACAGGAAGAAGAACACCCAAAGAGACAAGATGGCTGCTGTGAACTCCACTGGACAGGACCTTAGGGTCGGGTGCTAGGTCTTTTTTTTTTTTTTTTTTTTTAAATGGGTTTGGCTCTCCTGTAAGGGGCAGATTTATCAAGGGTCGAATTTCAAATTCAGGGAAGTCTTTAAAAAACGCCAATCAACTCGAAATTTGATCAATCAAAATGTATTAAAAAAAAAAGCTATGTTTTTAAACACGGGCAAATTGGACCTGAAAACTCGATTCAAATTTGAATCAAATTTTTAAATAAAAACTTGAATGTCAGGAAGGTTCCAAACTGACATCTTCCATTGACTAAAACTGCAATTCGGGAAGTTTTAGATGGCAAATAGTCGAATTTGATTTCTTAAAGGAGAAACAAACCCTACAGTTAAAAAAAACCCTACCCAGACCTGCTTCCCTCCAGTCTAAATGTTACCCCTGGCTAATTCAGCTATGTCTTTACTTCTCCCTCCATGCAGATTCTGACCTGCGGAGTTTACAGGCGCAATCTTAAGCCGCTTTGGCAATCTTTGCACTGAGTCCGGCATTTCGGCGCATGCGCAGTTGGAGCAATCTTCCTCTTCGCAACAACTGCGCATGAAGCTCATGAACATTGTCTGAGCATCAGTCTCATTCCGAAGATTACCGAAGCGGCAGAAGATGGCGCCTGTAAACTCTTAGGTAACACTTAGGCTGGGGGGAGGGGGGGAGAGGAGTGTCTATGTAGGGTAGGGTTTTTTTCTACTTTAGGGATTGTTTCTCCTTTAAAGGGCCAGTGTAAAATAAGTCTCTCCAAAAGTGCCCCCCCCCCCCTTTCGACTGCGCCCTAGGCGGCCGCCTACTCTGCCTACCCCTAGTTCCAGCCCTGGTCTGTACAGGAGGGATGGTGATGGGAGCCAGTAGGTGCACTTGAGTGAATTTCAGCTGTAACAATTGGAGTATACCGTAATTAGACATGTGATACCGCCAATGTTCCAGTCCTTCGAGTTCTCGGCGTGAGTGATACATAAATAAATATATATTATGTATTACTGCCCAGTATGGCACAAGTAGCCCCAAGTGGAAATAAATGGCTGCTGGTGGTCCTGAGCCCAGACAACATGTAATGAAGCACAATCGTGTTGTTTCCAACGTCTGCTTTGCACAGTTGTGGTAAGGGGCCGAGAGGTGTCATGCTACACTCCGTGCGCCACAGCAAGTACTGGAGATTAACAGTGGGATTTACATGTCTCACATATGGGAAATAAGATGTATGCAATTGCCAAGAGAAGCTGCCAGGCTGCAAAAACTAACTGACTAACAATCTGCGCCAAAGAAA
Organism: Xenopus borealis; assembly: GCA_024363595.1. Taxonomy (NCBI): domain Eukaryota; kingdom Metazoa; phylum Chordata; class Amphibia; order Anura; family Pipidae; genus Xenopus; species Xenopus borealis. The sequence goes on from CM044445.1 coordinate 16,022,044, forward strand.
AGCTTCGTTACATGGTAAACGCCAGCGGAAAATGATCAAACAGCACTTTTCCCCAGATATTTTCTTTAAAGGATTTTCCCTACAGGATATAGAAATTGCTGAGAATACCATAAAGAATTGTCTGGCCTTATTCCTAAAGTAATGGTTACTTCTTCACAGTTTTTCCTTTGTTTTGAACAGACGTCTCTGAAACGTTCATCCACTCCTCATTCATTTTACACCCGTGATTTTCCTTCCCATAATTCATTGCTCAAACTTTCACCCACAATTCTAAAGTTCCCCTCTTGTTCTTTGCACTATAGGTTGGAAAATGTTTGAATACATACATAATTGGTCTGCGTTATCATACCTCCCAACCTTTTGGAAACAGAAAGAGGGACAAAAAGGGGGCCACGACCCCTAATTACCATGTTTTAGAAACTTTGGCACATTTCTGTAGTTTTTATGTTTTACAGTTTTGCTAATGAAGGTGAATTACCCTTTAAGCTGCAAGCCACAGTTTCTGCTTATTGTTACAATTGTTTCTTTCCTTAAACTAAATTGTTACAAAAGTATCAAAGTGCACCTGCCACATATTCTGGTCTCTCTGCCAAAAGCCAATTAAGTTAAGAAACTTTTTTTTTTCTGGCTGTTCAGTGCAGGGGACAGTTAAGTAACAATCAAGGACAGTGGGTTGAGCTGTCAAAATCAGGACAGTAATAATGTCCAGTAATAAAAAAATTTATCAGGCATTTTCATTATGTTGTCAATGCAATGCTCTTTTACCTTTGGACCTTCTGCCCCAGGAATCCCAGGATAGCCCTTCCGTCCAGGAAAACTCTACAGATAAACACAAATTGCTGACAAATTACCAAGAGCCAGATCTAAAGGGTGGCTCTTATGCGTCATTATCATTTCTTATCTGCCATGGATAACTATAAAAAAAACCACGTCACAGAAAAAGCAAGTAGTTCTTAAGAATACATGCAGTAGAGGAAATGTGTTCCACTATCCTGCTGTGAATGAAAATCAAGATAATAATTTCCATGACTTCTCTATCTGTGGGTTATAAACAATCAGTGAGATGATTTTGGCCAGGGCCATTTCTTGTAGGTGTCACTGCTGTTCTGCATCAAGCTTTGTAAATGTTTAGCAGAAAAATGCTTAATATCCTGCCAGCACCAAAATAACAAACAAATCAGGCTAAGTCAAAACAAAGTTAAAGCTCTAATAAATGTACCTCCAGACCTGGAGCTCCTGGTGTCCCAATTGGTCCCTCATCCCCCTATAAAGTAAAGAAGGAAAACATGGCATTAGCAAGTTGAAGAATAATGGTGCTTAATGAATCCGTTTTATCAAAAACAATTCATGCTCTAAAATGGCCCATAGAGGCCATAATACCTGCTAGAATGTTTGTCTAGAAGCCATGCTTAGGATCAACTAACATCATTGCCATTCCATGTGGTCTGTTGAGATCTATAAAATCTCACTCCACTAGAGTAAGGGGGCACGCGACTGCAAGCAACTGAAATACAACATTCTCTTAATCTCTAATAGCCCCGGAGGGCAGGATTTGGACCTTGTGTGTGATAATATATACAACTGCAAGGGGTGAGCGCAAAGGAAATGACCCATGATTTTTACCTTGCCATTTGATAAGTAGCAGATTGTAGAAACAGCTCATGTGTATTTTTATTTGTTCTAAGCATAGAAAGTCTGAAAAAATCAAATGATAACATCTGCCAAGCTCAATCCTTAAAGCCTATCTAGCTTCACACTGATCCAGAAGAGGGCAGCATAAATTAAAACTGGTGGCCTCTCAAACTGTACAATGCTTTGCATCCAATCAATATTGTTTGTTGACGGTGTACAGCACCCTGTTATTTGTAGCGTTCAAGAGAAATTATGATGATTTGATGTCTGTAATATGGGGGGCCTTGTGCCTTTTAGAATAAAGTGCAAGATATGAACATTCCTAATGCGGTAGAGCACTTACCTCATGTCCTGGTTGGCCTCTGGGTCCTGGGAACCCTCTGGCTCCTGGCTTTCCCTGTAAACGCAGAAGAAGAAAGAATGTCTCATAAACTGGGAATGAATCTCATAGCATCCCTTCAGAAAATTAGTGAAGGCTTGAGGTGGCAATGTAAATTTGCCATGGGATGACATCCAACGTCAATTTTAAGAAGAGAGATTTTTGGAGAAGCCTCAATACAAACAAGAGAGGAGAGACCTTTGCCAGGACGGTCACAAGGAATCTAATGCTTCAAGTTTTTAATTAGACACTAGAAGCTTGGGGAAAGGTATGGGAGCTCAGGACATCTCACCTTGATACCTTCAGGCCCATTTTCTCCTGGAGGCCCAATGTCCCCAGGAAAGCCCTAAAAATAAAGAAGCAAAATACTGGTAATGTGTCTCTAGGGTTACTTATTAAACAAAGCTCTCCAACTTCACCACATCCAGGAAATTACTGATGGGCTAAACCTGTCAGCAAATGCCTGTCCGGCACAGGTATGGCTTAAACAGCCCACAGACCCACTCTGGACACATGAAATAACTCATGTCTTTTTTGGATAAATAATCAGATTTTTGAGTAAAATGTAAAGTACAGACAATCTCAAGAAAGGCTATAAAAATGATTTGGTGCCTGAATCGTTAAAGAAAAACACAGCAACACAGCCAAAACAAATCAATACAGTATGGAAAAGTTATTAGAAATAAGCTGCTGGAATTTAATTTGAAATAAAAAAAAATTGAGAGATCAACTCTACTAGGGGTCCGGCGGGCCACATGCATTGCCAGTTATCACTTACATGACAGTCATGAACATGTGACATATCTATAAAACAGGTACGGCACCTGTTATCCAGAATGGATCTGGACTTGAGGTTTTCAGGATAACGGATCTTTCAGTAATTTGTCTTTTCGTACTTTAAGTCTACTAGAAAATCATGTAAACATTAAATAAATCCAATAGCTGATTTTGTTTCCAATAAGGATTAATTATATCTTAGTTTGTGTCATGTACGAGGCAATGTTTTATTATTATTATTATTATTATTATTATTGAGAAAATGGAAACATTTTTAAAAAATTTGGATAATTTGGATAACATGTGGTCTATGGGAAACAGCCTAATTCTGAACTTTCTGGATAATGGGTTTCCATATAATGGATCCCATACCTGTATATATACAGTTGAAAAAGTGCCCCATATTGTAAAATATAAGGATATTATAAGTCAACGAGGTGTTCCATGACCGTATAAAAGCATGAAGCCAATGGCCTCATGTCATGGAACTCTGAAGTTACTTCTAATATTCTCATATTTTCCAACAAGGGGTACTGTATTTATTATAATACACACATTTTATTGAGTCATGTGACAAAAATGACATCACTACTCACCGTTTATAACTGATGACATCACTAGTCACCTTTTATCAGGATATAATTTATAAGATATTCATGGCTTTTGTGTATTTTATATATATATATATATATATGTTGTATATATATATACAACATACATATCTACAAATATCTACAAATCCAATTTCAAACAAAGGGAAGCCTATAAGGCTTTAAAGAGGTAGAAGCTGCTATGGTGGAGCTCATCCTGGTGTGCAGTGTTCCTATGTCAGTCGCTGTTATCGTGAGACTTCGGGTTCTCCTCTTGTTCACTTCAGTCTTGTGCAGAATAATGCCTGCTTTCAGTGCTGACGGCTCCAAAGAGGAAACGCAAAAGCCTACGCGTTTCATGTCTATGCAATGGCCACTTTTTATATGTTTTATAACCCTGACGAAGCGCCAATTACACACAGGTTTTGTAATAGCACACTTACTGTGCATATGATTCTGCACTGTGCGACACAATAAAGCTGAATTGATATTATAACCAACTTTTTCTCTTTGGAGCAGTCATCGCTGAAAGTGAGCATTATTCTGCACAAGGCTTTAAAGAGGTACATAGTTAATACAGCAGGTAAGATCTCTCTTTCTTTAGGACTGCTCTGATCACTATTCTGCCTTTATTATTATTACTACCACTCACCCAAGAAGCCAGAGAACATGTTGTAAGCATGCCCAGTATTATTTGGAGGCACATATTTGTAGACTATATATAATGAATCAATTAGTGGTGCTGGCTTAAAGGGCAAGGAAATGCAAAGAAATAAAATCCCATTTTTACTTTTTTTAATATACTATATTTTTAATATATAATTAAAAAACGTGTACCGTTTTTATAAGAAACCTGACTGTATGCAGTGAAATTCTCCCTTCATTTAGTGCTGTGGATAGGAATTGTCAGACGGTCCCTAACTTCTAGCAGGGAAACAATCATACTTATGAACAGCAGGGCGAGCCCCTGCCTTACTTGCCAGCCATGCAGAACTCAAGCAGCTTTGTTTTTTTTATCATTTATGATGATCCCTAAGAAGCCCAGACCACACTGAGCGTGTGTATGTAGTCTAGTCTTGCAAAGATGTATAACAAAGTTACAAGATGACAGCCCCCTGTGGCCAACTTTGAAAGCATAAATCATTTGTTTGATTAGGCTTGTGGTGCAGTAAGTTCATGTTTATGTTTAGTATACAAAATACAGCATTTCTAGCCTTATTCTATTTCACACTTTCCTTGCCCTTTAAAGCTAAATAAGAACGTTCAGAAACAGTTTAATGGTGGGCTGGCTCAAAAGACAATAAAACAAGGGGGGATTATGTTGAGTATGGTCTCTGGCAGCCAAGTTTCATTCATGCAGAAGAGGTCACTGGCAAACATAGAAAGGTCTTCCATCAGCACAGGATAGTGGAGATGAAAGGAGCTGAAAGGAGAGGGTGAGAGATGGGGAGAAAGAGTTGATGAAAAGAACAAGAATGGCAATTACTGAACAAAGGGGAGCTCTAGTTCATTCTAAATGAAGCAGAGACATCGGAAAAAGGAAACTACTGATGGTAAGAAGGGGCTTTGGAGGCTGACATTTTAGGACCTCAGCAGCCCCTCATTCATCATTCACACAGAAATGCATCTCATTGAACATGCCTATCTTATTTCACCTGTCTCTGCCTCAGTACAGAGGTTTTTCATAAGGCTAAATAACGCATTGCAATGCAACAGTAACCAAGAAGAATAGCTATTTCTTGTAATGCTACACTGCACAATGTACCTGGCTCATTAACAAGGTGTGTGCTTCCCTGGTCTTGTGCCATTGAAATCAAAGTGTTATCCTTGGAAGGTCACACCGTATTAATGGACAGAGCAAAGAGCGCTTGTGTTCTGTGTATGTAGGAACCTGGAGGCGCTCATGTGCTCATTCATGGAATATGTCAGGAAGATTTAGTGAATGGAATTGTGTAATGCTCTCCCCAGAAAGTTCTAAGTTATTGCACAGAACACGGACAAAGCCCTGAACATGAATCGCCTCTTGAAGGGAAATGTGCAGAGATGATCCGAATGAGCCTTGATCATGATCAGCACCCGACACAGTAGCATGGGATTAATGCTGAAAGGTGACTTTAGTATACGAGAGAGAGAATATACTACACCTACCTCAGACTCAAGCGCTTTCTAAGTAAGAACTTAACAAACTACAAAACCCTACGTCAAAATAGGTGATCAAGCAAGAGAAGTTTTGTCAGACTGCTACAGGTTTTTACCCTGCCACCAGACTATAAACACCCGCATATTGTTAAATGGGAACAAGACCTAAATATAAATCTATCCCCGGAGCAATGGCAAGAACTACAACAAACACTTGTGGGAGCGACTAGATGCACCAATCATATAGAAGCATATAAAAAAAATGACTATAGAGACGGCATCTCACACCAATAAAGCTTAACAAAATAACAGGAACATACTCTCCTATGTGTTGGAGGAGATGTGGACAACATGGATCTTTATTGCACGTGTGGTGGTCTTGTCCCTCTATCGCTGAGTTATGGGGGAAAACATTCACTCTTGTAAATGAAGATCTACAATACGTCCCAAACACACCAGACACAGCTCTGCTACTAAACTTACCAAACACTGTCACGAAATATAAGAGGAAACTACTATTTCATTTCTTCAATTCAACAACACTAATGATTGCCAAAAACTGGAAAACTAGTGGACCAATGGACTTGCAGCAAATACTGACCTCAATTGATTCAAGAGCAAGCGTGGAATATATATGGCATCCAGAAACAAACACAGAATTCCAAAATATGACAAAATATGGTCCTATTGGCAGACATTCTGCAACCCAACTCTACCCCACGATCCCAAAGTTACTAATTAAAGGGCACCTATTGGTTAAAAATGCTGGTAGAGCCTGCATTCTGGTTGGGGATAACAGTAGTTTTTTTAAATGCCCCCCACCAGTGCTATGCTACTTGTACAGGGAGGGAGCTCCCAGTGCAAGTAGCCATGTCTGCTCATTCGCATGCGCGATACTCGTGTGTGACATCACAAAAACTGCCTCAATTAAGGACTGCTTTTCATTATGGGCATGCGAGTGAGCGGACATGATCGCTCGCATCGGGCGCTCCCTCCCTGTGCGAGAAGCATAGCGCTGGCAGGGGGCATTTAAACTACTGTTATCCCCAACTGGAATGAAGGCTCTACCAGCCCGCACCTTTGGTTAGGGATCACATTTTTAACCAATAGGTGCCCTTTAAGTGTAAAACAAAAATATTTAGTAAAATAATAGCTAAAGTGGACATACCTGTCTGGTGACCTTGTTCACCTAAAGCAGTGATCCCCAACCAGTAGCTTGTGAGCAACATGTTGCTCTCCAACCCCTTGAATTTCAGGCTTGGAGGCAAGTTTTGGTTGTATAAAAACCAGGTGCACTGCCAAACACAGCCTCATTGTAGGCTGACAATCCACATAGCGGCTACCAAATGGCCAATCACAGCCCTTATCTGGCAGCCCTAGAATGTTTTTCATGCTTGTGTTGCTCCTCGACTCCTTTTACTTCTGAATGTTGCTCACGGGTTCAAAGGGTTGGGGATCCCTGACCTAAAGGACTGTTTGGACCCAAATCCTATGGGATTCCTGGGTCCTGTTAGGATTTTATTACAGTAACTTCAACCTTTGTTTTATTGTTTTATCCTTAACTCATCTTTGAATTGTAACTCTGGTACGTATATAATGTATAAAGATACGCAAAGGGATAAAGAAAAGACCAAAGGTGTATAAATGCCTTTATTATATGCAAAAATATGCTTGACAGAATCAGCCAGTCTGATGAATGCAAGACTGGGGGGGATAATGGGGTACAATGAGACACCCACACATTTATGTACATGTGCAGCTTTAGCATAATCTCTACAGAAACCCCACATGCTGGGAAAAATCACTGCACTTTAATGAATGATGCTCCTATAGATTAACTGAAATATGTACAGGTATGGGACCTGTTATCCAGAATGCTCAGGAGGCTTTCTGAATAATTTTTCATCATAGTTGATGGTAAACTAATTTTCAATTGGTTCCTATTGGCAACTTCCCTTAAAGGGGGTGTTCATGTTCACCTTTGAGTTAACTGTTAGTATGATGCAGAGAGGGATACTCTGAGACAATTTGCAATCAGTTTTCATTTTTTATTATTTGTGGCTTTTGAGTTATTTAGATTTTCATTCAGCAGCTCTCCAGTTTAGAATTACAGCAATCTGGTTACCAGAGTCCAAATTCCCCTAGCAACCATGATTTGGTTTGAACAAATATGAAGGAGAGCACTGAATAGAAAGAGGAGTAATACAAAGTAGCAATAACAGTAGCTGTGTAGCCCAACAGAACATTTGTTTTGATGGGGTCAGTGACCCCCATTGGAAAGCTGGAAAGGGTCAGAAGAAGAAGACACATATCCAAAAACTACAAAAAATGAAGACCAATTGGAAAGCTGCTTAAAACTGATCATTCTATAACATACTGTACTAAACATTTACCTAAAGGTGTTTTTTTTAGAAACTATTATTAGTGCAGCTAGATTCCTGGGCTTCCCCCCCCCCACCCCTTCTAATCTTGTTTATAAATGAACACAAGGAAAACTCCATCTTGTAAACTACAGTATGTTTCTATCAGCAACATGTCAGAGCAGAGAGTGCAAGAATAAGTACAGACTGTACCAGGCCGGGACTGGCAATCTGTGGGTTCTGGCAAATGCCAGAGAGGTTGCTATAATGTGCCATAGAAAGTCAGTATTTAGTGGGCTGGTGGGGGCTGTTTGGGCCTCTGTGTACCGGAAATGCCAGGGCCTATTTTAATTCTCAGTCCAGACCTGGACTGTACCACCTTGATGACTGAAAGAAGGTCTGTGCCAGTGTGACAGGATAAGTAATGGATAACAGATAACACCATTATGTTCTACAGAGCTTATCTGCTATCTGCTGTGAAACCTGAGCCTTTTCTCCTTTGAATGGCTGCCCCCATGGCTACACAGCAGCTCATTTATATAAACAATAGTAGTGTTTCTGAAGCAAACACAGCAGTTTTACCAGTGCAGGGCGACAATGCATTATATTTTTATTACTTTAAAGGAGAAAGAAATGTTGAAACCAATAATGGCATTAAAAGATTCATCACATATGTGCCTCCTGATCTGCTATATTAGCGCTTCTCTAATCCCATCATTAATCAAGTTAAATGTTGAGCATGTTCCCTCTATCTTCGGGAGCTTGCAGGTGCCATTTTAAAAGTGATGATGTCACTTCCTGCGCGGCTCCTCCAGATTGCGCATGCACGCATATTTTTTTCTCTTCGCTTGACCCCGAAGCTAACGGGGGCAAGCATTTTGGTAGTACAAGCTCAATATGCAAATACAGAAAGAGAGAGAAAAAAATCAGGGAGCTCATTGCTGTGCATTGCACATGTCTTTGAACTAGGGATGCACCGAATCCACTATTTTGGATTCGGCTGAACCCCCGAATCCTTCCCGAAAGATTCAGCCGAATACCGAACCGAATCCGAACCCTAATTTGCATATGCAAATTATGGATGGGAAGGGAAAACATTTTTTACTTCCTTGTTTTGTGACAAAAAGTCACGCGATATGCCTTCCTGGCCCTCATTTGCATATGCAAATTAGGATTCGGATTCGGATTCGGCCTGGCAGAAGGATTGGGACGAATCTGAATCCCGGTGAAAAAGGCTGAATCCCAAACCGAATCCTGGATTCGGTGCATCCCTACTTTGAACCTGTGAAAACTCTGTTCAGAGAGAAAAGGAAGCTGCACAGGATTGGAACAGGTACTGCATTCAGTGACATGACTTTGGAATTGCATAGGCAAACCAAGCAACAGGATGCTGAGCTAGGAGAATATGTTTCTGACTATAATAAGGCTGAGATTTTTGGATAATGTTGCTTTTGAGCCTTTCCTTCTCCTTTAAAACATTGCCATTTTTGATGTTACTGTTCCTTTAACACTTCAACAAAATAGTCTAGAACCCGAACAACTTAAACCCGTAAGCGTCGCCCAGATCTGACTGTTACTATGGTTAATGGTGAATCAAACGTAAAAATTAAAACTTCGGTAAGTGATGGAAATATGAGATAACAGCATTATCTTCCTCTCTATAGGGAGAGACTCAGCACAATAGAAACGGGAATGAGAATATGACGGATGTGTATGGGAAACTTGATGCAGCTGGAATAATTGGGAAAGTGCATGAGATGTTTATACAACACATGATTTCATGCCTTTATGGGGAAATGGCCTTTTTGATCTGACTGTAACCACACAAGTTCATCATTTGTGATGAGAAAGCAGACTCTGTGCTGTTAACTCTGTTAACTCAACATGGTGCAAGTCATGTTTTCACTTGATCAAAAATGGCAATCTCTGATCAGGCACTTTATGAATGGACCATGTCTCTGTCTATGCATATTGCTGACACTGTGAACTATTTCACGTTGACCCCAGTTGATGGCACTCAATGGCATCTTGTGCTGATGAGCATGGGTTGTCTACATGGGTTTTTATTGGAGTTCTCTAGGCAAAGCACCTTATACTCCTTGTATATGTATGCATGTTTATATTAAAGGGATACTGGAATGGGAAAACATGTTTTTTTTT
>CM044445.1:16045220-16062187 GCA_024363595.1 Xenopus borealis
CTGCTTCCTCTGTAGTTACACCCCTACCTCTGAACAACGCATTAATATATGTTCTAATTTTACTTTATAAATGCGGCATCCAACTGCCCATGATTCATAGTTAATATGGTACATAGTTAATTTATTTCCCCTCCAGACCTTGTGGGCTGAAACTGCAGACTTTCTTGCTACAAGTCTTGCCATGTGGAGAAATGCATAGTTACAGGGGAAACCAGAGCAACGTTCTTGAGATCGGAAAATGCCAAAAAGAGCCAAAGAGAGAGCAGGGGGTTGTGGAATACTAGAAGACCTATAATAAACTCTAAGCCTCCAGTAGCCAGAAAATCAGAAAGTTACTGTGGCTGCCCCTCAACTGCTTCTATTTGGTAATCCCAACAGGAGCTCCACTGTGCACATAAAGGGAACTTTCCAGTGAAGTGGACCTAAGTTCCAGGCCTGGTTCCACCAACAAGCCAGGTTTAATCATTGCTTTTCTTTCTCACTAGTATTTAGCTCCAGCAAAGACAAAATAGCACTTCACAAGCGAAATTCTTCAGCTATATTCAGGTTTGTGCATCATAACGGGCAGAAATGAACTGCACAACTGAAATCATCATTCCAAGGGTGTGAGGATAATTTACATTAAGAGTTTCTCGGTATTTTAGGGCAGGTCTAGATGGGAGATTAAAATGTCCACAGCTGCTCCTGTCTGTTAATGACATTGAGCAAACGGTCATTGCCACATCATTAGCAGAAGCCTTTGTGTATTTCGGACAGTTTTTTACCATAACAGAGACCACAATATTCATCCTTTTGATAAAGGTTTTACATATTTGATGATATTAGAGGTAACACAGACTTCTGGGGTCCTTTACTGTTTTCCAGAGTGTAAATGACTGCAATTCAAGTAGAGCTTCTTTAGGAACAGAATGCCCTTGGCTGTTTGGTTAAAAATTGGTTTTCCGTCTCCAAGCAAAGATTGAAGATGAATGAAGAAAGTATTCTATGCTCCGGAGCCAGTGTCAAAGGAAAGATCTGAGGATCCATCCACCAAAAACAAACCGCAAGTCTCACCACAAAAATTCACATGTGCTTCTGAGTAAGAACATCAGCCTCTGGACTGCATCCAACATAGCAGGCCTAGGGCATTTCACAAGAGCATCTTGTACATTATCCTCAAGGTGACCCGTATCTGCTGAACAGGGCCATTCCATGCAGTAACTGTTATTCCCTGGCACAGCTAACAATTACACAGCTTTATGTACAGGTCAATGAATCCAACTCTTATCCTGCACAGCTGGTTTAGAAGTAAAGGGATTCTGGTATTTTTGGAAAGACAGTGTGTGCATTTGGCCCTTTAAAGTCACCTATGCTCTCCACAAGTTCTTATTAGTATCACCATTTCACTGCAAAACAGTGAGGGGTAGAGAGGCTAAGTTAGACTCTAAACTTTAAATAGCTAGAGTTAAGTCGGCCAAGTAAGGGCAAATCCATTCTTTTGGTAAGGTCACAAAATGAACAGATCTTGGCGCACCCTAGACCTGGCTGATGCCTTTGGCCACAGATTGGATCACATGGGGAGCTCATGAAGACAGGATTAGTCGGTCATTCCAACCATTATCTGATCACTCCAGCTTGTAGGTGACTGTTCAAATCTAAGTGCATAGGGGTTGCTATGGGCAACATCACTGGTGATGTTTGTCTCCAACATCTTGAGGGATATTAACAGTCATAACTACTTTCTTTAGACCAAGACTTTGACAACAACCATGTGAAAGCACAGCATTATTATGATGATACAGCTCAAGTTCTACACTTTGATTCCAGGTCAATTGATGACCAAAAATGACTTGATATGATACTCACTGTAGACATTAGTACAATATAACCATTCGTTTACAATGACTATTAGGTGCTCCTCCGCTATAATCTATGCAGAATACAGAGGCAAGCCATTCAATAGTGTTAATGCAGATGTTTGTGGAGTGGTACAGGGCAGATGTTGGTATAGAATGTTCCAAACTTTTATGCTTAACTTTCAGTATAAGAGAAAAAGGATGACTGTATATTAAAACTGGGTTGATTTTCCAAGTAAATACTTTAAATTCTTTCCCACAAGGATTCTGGTGTAGGTTATGTTATAAACTGGTAGAGATGGCACTACGTGATGTATGAAAGGGGTCAAAGGGGATCTATTGTATCACAGATCATATATAATCCATAAACTGATCCACCCTCTAAGCATGATAGATGTCCTGTGGGAATATTTTGCTTTGGCTATGGGCCCGATCAGGATCCAATGCTGTATTGATATTCTTTAGATACAAGCAAATCGTCTGTAAATTCGCAAATTGGCGAAAAATTCACGAAACTAGTCACATTTTTGTTGCGTTGCGTAATTTTTGTCTCGTGTCGCGTTTTTTGACGCGCGCCTCATTTTTTTTGTTTTTACGCCAGCAAATTTTCGGCAGCGAATTTATTCACCCGCCGCAAATTCACACCTGGCGAATAAATTCGCCCATCACTAGTTAGAATACTTGCACCAGATAACCACATAACTGTATGGAAGGGGCAGAAGGTTACACCACCACCATGAGCAAACCTTCTGGACTTACATACTGCTCGTGCAACACTACATGTGCCCATTATTCAGATCCAGCATATTAAAATGTAAACTTTGTCTCTCTGTAACAAATATCTGCCCTCATCTTATGTTTTGTTCTGCACCACGCTTGTGGAATCCCCATCTGCATTCATCTGTCCTGAAGACCAGCCTTTCCAACTAATATTATCTGATGCAAACTATCTACACTGTTATTATACTTTTCCTTTAGGGCTTTATACATTTTTTCATGGGCTTGTTCCAAGAGTTCTGCCACCCTGGAATTTTGTAGTTCCGTGGGTGGTGGACAAAATACGTAAAAGAAACCCCAATTTTCTATGAAGGCGACTGCCTGAAAGCTCTGTGCACTTTTGCAGTTCACTATATGTATTAGACAGTAGACATCTAGAGATAATCCAGGGCCAGTTTCTTATTCTAAAACTTGGATCTGCACCCTAACCTCTAATTTTGGCAAATGGGAAACCCAGGCTAAGCAGGTGTTACAGGTCCCTGTGCAAATATGAAAAACAACAACAGTGGATCAAGTGCCACCAACTACACCTGCTCTGAATCTAACGTTCCAGGTGGAGCTTTGCTGCCCAAATTCCATAATTTTGACAGCAAGGCAAAACATTGTAAACGGATTGCTATGGTGCTAGCCACACTAATCATTTCGGCTCTAATATGTAGTCATCTCCAAGTTGTATCATAGCACATTTACCTAAGGGCAGGCTATGCAGAATGCCAAGGTAAGCCATATAGCAATTCCCACTTGTATATATTTATATGAGAGCAACCTATTCATACCAGCAACCTATGATATCAATACCCTCAAAGGTAACCTTGAGGGTCAGATTGGTCAAATTGTGGAAAATTCCATCAGCAGGTATAGTGCATGTGCCCAAGAATGACGTCTGTGAGCATGCAATGTGCTTTTATGTAATTACGTAATGATTACATCACTAGTTTGTCCAAGTTGGGCATATCTTGATTTGACAGTTGATTCGTGAGAAGGTTATGACTGGTGTTGTGGAATCCATGGTGGAAGCACAAATCCATCACAATCAGTAAACAGATATAGAGAGCGCTGGGAGCCATTAAGGATGGAGAGAGTGGAGTTTCTTTTGGGATACACAAATGTGATCTATCTAAAGTCTTTCTGCAGCAATGACAGCAGAAGCTGCTCCATACTTCTCTCAGAGAGTGCATATTAAATTACTGGGTTCACAACGTTGCTCAGAGTCTGGCGTGAGACTAAGTAGTAAAGGTCAAGTGTAGAGTCTGCCTTCATCAACGTCCCATTATTGTCTGCAAATCAGTAGTAGTAGTTGCAGAATAAGACCTGCCAGAGGAACAGCTACTACACAACAAACTGCTAAAAGGAATCAGACAGAGCTCCCACTCAATCAGATGACATTAGTCACACAGCATTTGAGCATTATAATAGAACTGTTTCAGAGAAGCAAAGCAATCTTGCCAACAATTGCTACATGGGCAGAGAGAAGTTATACTCTTGCACCTCCTACAGACACAGATGCCCTCAACTGACACAAAGAGTCGCTGCATATGGTCAGCTGCCACAAAGACTCCAAATGTCATTGAGATGGAGCAGTCACTAACTGTCAGCTGCCAAATAATACAGAGTAATTGCACAAAGGCCCTTTCCTCAGACTGTGCATTACGTAGACTCCTAGTTCATTAGGCTAATGGCACATGGGGTGTTTTGTCCAATGCAAAGAACCAGCAGGACCATTCATCTGTAGGGTTACCACCTTTTCCTGAAAAAAATACCGGCCCTCCTATATATTTTTCTTTTTTTCCTATTAATAACATTCTGATCAAACATCAAAAATACTGGCCAGGCTGGTAAAATACCGGCCAGGTGGCAACCCAGTTCATCTGCCATCACTCGTAACGTTACTCAATTGACATGGAACGATGAGCTCAAGAGATCTCTGCACTGTGTGGGTTCTCCAGTGTGCCTTCTATTTAATAGCATTACAAGCAATGACAGCAGATGGGAGTGTTTTGTTTGATTCTGTTTCTGGTTGACTGCTAGCGGCAAGACACCCTTTGCCATTTGCTCCATGAATAACCCGTGAAAATTATACAAAGTACTGGCAACTTTCAACATGACTATGTAGAATGGTATTTACTCAGGGGATAACATTTTTACCTGAATAATGGTTTATTAATTCTCCATTCATTTGCTTGCAGTGCACTTGAGGATACTATTGATATTTAGATGATTTTATGGGGGTCACCCAAATAGCAGCAGAAATGAAGTAACATTTATTATGGTTTGATGGAGTGGAGAGCTTACATAATAATGAAGAGCTAAGTAGTCCCAAGCCATTACAAATCCCAATCTATCAGTGGCTACACCAATCTAAAGCACATTTTCACACACCATACAAAATACAGAAACCCCACATAAATGATCATGCAAGGACAGTTGGAATCTGTTAAGAGGGCATATCCTACCACTTGCAGGTTGGTAGGGGCATGCAAAACACAATGCAGTAAGGGAGTATTCTGGTCACCTTATCACCTTTCAGTCCAGATTCTCCAGGGTTCCCCGGCAGCCCCTGAAAAAGCAAAAAAAAAAAAAGTGTCTGCTTAAGATGGTACAGATACAACTTAAATTCAGCTTTATATTATAAACAACCCCCCTTGTGTGATTTATTTCCATGCAGTGGGACAATTACCCTTTGCACTCATGGATGGAAATCTCTACAAGCAAATACCATGTAAACATTTTTCCTTTTCCTTTTTCCCTAACCCTAAACACTGAGCTGACTGTATTGTTCATTAGCCCTTGGCCACGGAGACATATTTACATTTTTCCATCGAAGCTTCTGTCCATAGATCCTTATTATGACGTATCCTTATAACGAAATATGTGCACAGAATGGGCACCAAAAATCCCTTGGAGAAGACGTTCAGCGCCTGTCCCCTAGCCTCTAGTTGGCTCTAGCTGAACAGGCATATTTAAGTAGCTTTCCCCAAATTCCCTTTTACTGACATTTTTATTTGAAAAGCATAGTCTGAATTTACGGTGTGGCAGTATATACAGTGCTAGGCAATATGTTGGCGCTATATAAATACATGTTAATAATAATAATAATAATAATAATCCTCTGTCTCATTTTAAACGAGTAGTAGCTGTAAGGGAACCCGTGCCCCCCAGCAGATGGCAGCTCTGCTGATACTGTGCTGTTATACTATATATTACTAGCTGAGTTTCTTTCCCACTTTATTGTACATTGATTTAATTACTACTAATACAGGGGAGGAGTGTAGTCAATGTAACCAGTGAAAGCTGAAGCCATGCACTGTCTATGAACATGCGATTTATTACAGATGTCCATATTCCAACGTCTAGACTAAATCTGGTCTTTTACAGAATTCAGTAACTGGTTATTATTGTTCTTCATATGGCACAAAGTATCTCACTGTCTCATTTAAAAACATAAACCATTAAAAGCTGACATTTAAAAGAGCCTTAAGGACAGCAACTACAGCTTCGTGGACATGACTACTGTAAATCTTGGTTCTCACTAAATATTTTCTATTTATAATTTTAAATTTATAAGGATGAGTTTTACAAGGCTTCTTCGCACAGAAAATATTGTGCATATCAACTATGAGAGTTTGGAGCAACTGCATGCTCGTGCTGACAGATGGATTGAGATTGTATAGATTTTTCTGAGAATAACATTTTTTTCTCCTTGAGTGACCTATGACTCTAGCTATATAGAACCTTCTGGACGTAGCAGTTTAGACGTAGGAAGCCTGTACAGCGTATTTCACCTTGACCTTAAAGCAAAATAGCTACCCACAATTTATACTGTACATGGTTCCATTTGAATGGAAATCAGTAATTAAGGATGTAATATTACAGAAATTAAGTAAAACAAAACTGATGAATCCTCGAACTCACCTTCAAACCTTTGGGTCCCGGAAATCCTACAGCTCCAACAGCACCCATATCGCCCTGTTTGAAATAACAAAAGCATATTTTACCAACAATGTCAGCTGGAACCCGCTCCTTTTTATGTGATGGGGGGGGGGGGGATTACAAATAATGATAAAAAAGACATAGCCTTTGAGAACTAGAGAAAAGAATTAGTCAATGACGTTTTGGAGGAACTTCCTCTACCCTATTTGTTAGCAGAGGCCAAATCCTCCAGAGTTACAACTGAAGAAATTCCATTGACACTGCTCTGCCAAACAAAATGCTCAGGACCACTGGACTGCTTTCAAGGGCCAAATTATTCCCCAAATGAACTTAGCTACTGTTCTCTGCCACCTTCACTTCCACTGTGTGCTCCTCAAGGAAGCCAGCTCCATATTCTCAATGATAGGACTCACCAGCCTGCAACCTAACTGGACATTTCACGAGCAAACGATCTGTGCCACATAAAATGTATTGCTTGCAAGTAGTAGCTTGACTTTCATCCAGATAAAATTTAAGCTTAGCAACATAAGTAGGACTTTAGGTTGGATGTCCATGATCTTTATAAATTAAGATGGAAGATCAAGCCCCACATTTGTCATTAATATTTAAAGGCTTTGGATTTGGTTGTGGCAACTTGATTTTCAGCTTTTGAAATGGAGATCAGAGAGTTCAGTTGGGCTTTTCCTATTGCTCAGCACCAAGGGATGCCTCAGAACTGTATATTTTTTAACCTAATCAGCTGAGGAGATCTTCCAGCATGAGTAGAGTGGCTTCAGAACAGGCTGGGGGCCATGGATAGCTCACATTCTTTAACAAACCAAGAGTAAAGAGCTTTTTCTTTTTTTTTTTTGAATGAGAGGAAACAAGAGAGTGTCTTTTGGATAAATGGAGTTTGGTGTCTCTCAATACTACATCCTGAATCAAACGAGGGAGGAAAGGAGATCAAAGGAATGTAATAAGCGCCTATTTGCTTTTCAACATGCCAGAGGTATAATCAGTAGCTCTTTTCTTCTCAATGATCTTACATAGAGGGATACAAGCAACTAGTTGCCAAGCAGCCTTAGGTTTACAGGCAGATTCTTAATCTTTTGCTGGATGTAAAAAGTTGGATGACATTGGTCTTCATACAGAAAGAGCTTTGTGTTTAGGAGGCTACAGTGTACGTTTTAAACTATGCACCATCTGTTTCTTACTTGGGCAACTTATTAGCCCATGTATGGGTTGGACTCTTGGAAGTCTGTTATACTTTAGGTTGATTATAGAACTACATCACTCCCTAAATCCAAGCATTGATGGACGGGTCAAACAATCGGATCAGCTCAATACAACCATCCACCTCAATGAACAGTTGAGGCAAGCCCAAACAAAGTCTTTTCTTACATCATTGGGAAACTTACAACAATGTGTTGCACTGCCAAGTTGTCCAGCGCAGTTACAGTGCCTAAGATGTATATTGGGACATGGCATTCCTAAGCAATGAATAATTGTCACTTGGGAAACACCATTCATTCCCTGCATTTTTAAGCTGACTATCTTATCTAGCTACATCCATGGGGGTCCTACTGGATACTTCTTAAAGCTGGCCAATGTTAGCCAGGCCCGACTGAGTCAATAGCTTATCTGTCTCTGTATGGGACCATACCAAAGGTCTAGCCAACTAATATCTATTGGGTAGGCTTCAAAATCACATCATCAAGACCGTATTGGCTTATTGATGCTCTCCTCTGCCAGTGGGTCCGCATAAGCCCTATAATGATGCAAAATCCTGCCTTGCTTTCTTCACAGGCATGGACCAGCCTAAAAGGTGCTTCTCACAAAGAATAAGATGATATCCTTGTCCTGGATATATTTAAGTGCCACACTGGCAATATCTGCCTGAGACCTTATACAGGATTCCATTTGTCACCTCATCTCAAAACTATATTACACCATGATGATTTATGTGCAGACTTACCTGAGTGACTACAAATGAGCAATCCATATCAACATGGAGAGTTTAGCTTGACTTCTGCCAATACAGATTACATAATAGTACTGGCCCTATTTCTATTAAGAAGTGCTTAACCAGCACCAGAAATCTATTTTGAAAATGCCCTAACGATTTGTAAAATTGCGTATACTAATCCTGAAACTAAAAAGCTACAAGGAAACCATTCCTTCCCATAAGTATAAATACAAATATACAGAGAAGGAATTCTGGGCACACAATAAGCTAATGGACCACTCATTTGTATAAACACAAATACACAGAAAATAAAGGTTCTGCACACATAATAAAGCATATGAGCCCTATCACTGTAGTAAGTGCTGCAGATAGCTAGATAAATGTAAGATAAATATTACTTACAAATATTGTGAAACAGCAGTAGAAGCCAATAATGGTCATGAGAATATTATAGTTAGAGTGAAATTTGGCCAGAGATCAAATGGGTCTATCATTAGACAACCAACCACAAGGCTAAAGTGCAGGATATTGTAATATTAACATTAAAAAGGGATCTGTAATATAAGAAACATACACTGCAATGTTACACAGGGCATAAAGAACTGACAGTTGCTCCAAGGTCAAGTGTCAACTAGTTCATAATGCCAGTGTTCAGATGGAACTGAAATATATAATATAAGGATTTAGATGAGATGACAGAGCTCACCTATAGTCCATGTGCCCTACCAAACATGCCATGTAATTTGTTCAGCATGCAAAAGCTCTACGTATATACCTGGATTATATTACCCCTATAAAATAATTAAACTAAAAGTGTCAGAACTTGGACCCGTGTACATGGTGCCAGAGTCAAAGTGGAAAGTAGTGCGTGCCTAAGACAAGCCGTATCTTTGCTACATAGGCCTATTTAGGCCCTGTTTATTCAGGATAGACCCAATGCTATTTACAACCACATAAGGTTCATGTTACAGCAATTGCTAATTGAATATTCAGAACAAGCCACTTGCAGATAGACACAAACACAGCAGGCAAAGGTTTTCTGGGGGTGCTTTATAATGCATGGGTATGTTTCTCCGTACAGAAGAAGGATTTCTGCCACATAGAAGCTTAAGCAAATATTTAGAGGGAATAATCCTATTATGCAGTGGCAGGTTATGAACTTGAAGGGGAAAAGTCAACATTAGTATGATGGAGACCTACAGTTTTCTGCTGGTCGAGTCTCCTTTGCAGGCCTATCCCAACTAGGGTGCCTCAAAACAACAGGTAGGGGGCTTACAGTTTATATACATAAAGATCCCCTTGTTGGAGATTT
Source organism: Xenopus borealis (assembly GCA_024363595.1). Classification (NCBI taxonomy): domain Eukaryota; kingdom Metazoa; phylum Chordata; class Amphibia; order Anura; family Pipidae; genus Xenopus; species Xenopus borealis. The sequence goes on from CM044445.1 coordinate 16,055,020, forward strand.
TGCCAAACGAGTGGATCCCTCCCTGATATGCCCACATTGAGGTGTGCGATGTCAGGCTGATCCAATCATGGGCCCTAGGGGCCAACCAGGCCCGGACTGGCAATCTGTGGGTTCTGGTAAATGCCAGAGAGGCTGCTGTAAGGTGACATTGAAAGTCAGTGGGGCTGTTTGGGCTTCTGTGTGGGCTGATTGGACCTCTGTGTACCTAAAATGCCAGGGCCTATTTTAATTCTCAGTCTGGACCTGGGCCCATTGATGGGATCTTAATGGGGCCAATACGGGCAGTCAGATTGCGAGAAACATTTTTGCAGGATTTTTACCCCTACCTAATCTACATCTGGCTGGCCAGATATCGATCAGAGAAGCCGATAGCCCACATTGAGGTGGGCGATATCAGGCTAATATGATCGTGTGCCTTAGGGCCCAACAATCGGATCATAATGTATGGCATACGGCCGTTGGATCGCAGGACCGCATCAACTAATAGACTATATGATGGGATTTTTAACCCTGTCCGATCAACATCTGCCTGACTTTCAGTCAGATATAATTAGGGAAAGCCCGTCGGAGGGCCCCACACAGGGGCCAATAAGCTGCCAACTCTGCCTGTCTGCAGCTTTTATCGGCTCGTGTATGGCCAGCTTAAGGACCAGTCAGGTTGAATACATAGTAAGTTAGGCTGAAAAAAGACTCACGTCCATCAAGTTCAACCTTTTTTTATTTATTTATTTAAACTGCCTAACTGCTAGTTGATCCAGAGGAAGGCAAAAAACCCCATCCTAAGCCTCTCCAATTTGCCTCAGAGGGGGAAAAAATTCCTTCCTGACTCCAAAAAGGCAATCGGACTAGTCCCAGGATCAACTTGTATAATGAGCTATCTTCTATAAAAAATATATATTTATTTCCTGCATACTAATGATACCCATAGTAAGGGGACTGATACTGGCATGTTACCCATATTTTATAATAGTATTATGAGTTAACAGGGGCGTGAAAATAGTTTGTATAAGAGTAAAAGGCCTAAAAGGATCTGTGAAGTTAAATACACCAGGCCTGAAATACTGGTGCAGTGGCCCCATTGTTCCTGTGCTATCAGTGTTCCTTGCAATGGGCTTCAATTGAGTTCATGTGCAGTGCTGTATGATGCTTCTTAGAGGCTGAATGGTGTCTGAGTGGAAAGGAACTTATTGTTGAAATGCAGAAAATTCCACAAAAAGCCAGGACACAATTTCCTGAAGACACTGATTTTTTTTCAAGCACAGTAGTAATTTGTGTTTTCGAAAGGGGTATATTTGTTACCTGGGCAACTAAAACAACAGGGGTCTTCCCAATTCTCATGTACACATTTAAAAGCTGCTATTTGCACTGCTTTTCAGGCCTCCATTACAGATGAGCAAGTCTTACCACCAAATAAAATCGTGGAGAACTCTACCCTATGGCCTGAGGAATGTGAAAGGGAATGGAAAGAATGGAAAGGAGAATGAACTGGAAGCTATTGAAGGTATGGGAGATAGTGAGCCCTGTGTTAAAGGGTCTCTTACAAAAAACCCAGGCCTGGGGTTACAGCTCTGGCTGTTAGGAAACATTTAATTCAGGAATTGAACATTTTAGTTGCCCTTAGAGAGTATTAGTGTGTAAAATCAGATGGACAATTAATTCTAGAATTGTGTTTTGGGTCATCAACCAGAATACCTGTCTTTGTAATCTAATTACTATTACTTATTGTAGGACTTTTCACTAATGGGGGGACTTGGAGTCCCACTCTAAGCAGCATCAGGATTCACAATTTCAGAATCAAAACTCTAAAGAGAGCATATGTTTCCTATGCTACTGGGCAACAAACAAACAACATGGGCCAAAGGAAGTTTGGATATATTCAGCTACCAAGAAAAAAGCCTTTCTGCTCATAAAGGACTGATCAATGAGGCTTTGACATAGTAAGTTGGGTTGAAAAAAGGCACCCGTCCATCAAGTTCAACCTTTTAACTCTATTGCCAACTGCTAGTTGATCCAGAGAAAGAGTTGTAGAAGAGACATGTTCCAGCCATTGAGGTTCTCTAGCACTTGGAATACAATGACCCTTTAAATCTTCCGCTTCAGTAATATCGTGTGCATAATGAATACTCGGCTACGGAGACTGATAATGGAGTGAGTGTTAATAAAGCTTTTTATGTTTTATGATTGTGAAAAACAAAGTAAAATAAGATAGTCAAGTATGAAAGCAAGAGCTCTTACAGATTATATATGCCCACTATTTCTCACTGCTCACATACAGGCATATATAGAATGGTGTACTTACCACGAATCCAAGAACACCGGGAGGACCTGGGGCTCCTAATTCACCCTAAAAATGAAAGGGGAGCAAGATTCACATTGAGTAACCAGAAACACAGCAGGCAAGCATCTCTGTTCCCAGGCCTTGCAGCCTCTTAGCACATCTCTTATTTAAGACCCAATTTAAGACCTTATTACTGAGGAAGCTTAGGAGAGATTTCCATAGATATATCATAGATAAATGCTCTCTGGCCACAGGGGCGTTTCAGGCCCCCCCCGCGCTCCGCGCTTCTAACTTCTAGCGTCGGAGCAGGTGGAGGAGGGGCCGCATCGCTATTGCGCTCACTGCACTAGAAGAGTGGAATTTCCATTTTAAAAAACGGAAATTTGGCTCTTAATGCTACCAGAGGCGGCTTTTTGCCTGGTCTCACCTTGCCTCATGGCCGGAGCAGCCATGTCTGGCCAGCAGCAATCTGATGGACTGCATAAATCATGTAGCAATAATTACATAAAGTTTTCCTACTGCTTGACTTAAGGTGGCCATACACGGGCTGATAAAACCACCGACAGACTGAGTTGGTAGCTTATTGGCCTGTGTATAGTGTGTGTATGGGGCCCTCCCCAATTAATATCTGGCCGAGAATGACCCGAAGGCAGTAATAAAAATGCCTCAAGGTGGACATATGAGGGAGAGATCTGTTAGTTTGGCAACATCTCTCTGTGTATGGCCACCCATTTGCGGCACAACTGGCTTCAAACAACACTTTTTTTTTAGTTTGCTAATGTTCAGTTGTGGATGACTCACTGGGTTTCCATCTAATCCGGGAGGTCCCCTCTCTCCAAAATCACCAGGGAATCCCTAAAGGTATAATAAAAAAAAACAATATAAAGGTCAATGTAAACATGAAAAGACATGAACATATGGAAATATACAAGTTGAGCACATTTTGAAAGCTGCTATTGCTTCTGGAGAGTAAGTTTTCTTTAATGCCACACAATAAAGCCAAACATCCCATAAAATGCAAACATCTAGGAGGAGGTCCGGGGGCCAGATTCAGCCCCTGAAACACCCCGAGCCTGCCAAAGAGTTTCATGCTGTTTCTTTTAAACAGGTGAAAGGTGATGTAATACTTGTTGCAATATATCGTCATTTTAATAGGATCCAGCTTGAGAGCATGTGGGTTTTACAGAAGTTCAGCCCACAACACGGAAACTATGCGGCTATCATTGTGTTTACTCCATTCTGGCTGCCTCCTGAAATAATGATGGAACAGAGAAGATCCGATACTTATACAATACTTGGCTGGAAATGCTAAACAGTATTACATAGGTCAACAGATGTCAAGGTCAACCTCTTGATTGCAAATATGGTTTATTTATTAATTTGCAATTAAAAATCCCTAATAGAAATCTGTTTTGTTTTTCACTGAACTTGTTATTCAAAAGGAGCGATGTATAAACAAACACATGCCTTCCCTATACACTAAGGGGTAAATTTACTATTTACCTAAAATCCCTCAAATCTCCTCAAAATTTGATAAGCATTCGACTATCGAATGCTTATCGAATAGTTCTAGGCTATCGTTTCCTCGAAGCCCATAGGCTTTCTATTACTATTTGGTAGGTTCAATCTGGCTAAGTAGGCAGTCGAATAAATTTTAAAGTTAAAGTCCTTCCGAATATCCGATCATTCGATCTATGCGATCATTCGAATTTTCGGTATTCGATGATCAAAGTGCCCAAATTAGCATATTCGATCCTCCGGAAAAATCGTACGATCGTTTTACAGACAGAGTAAGGATTTCGCAAAACTAGCAGGCCAGGAAGTTAGAACGTGAAACTGATTACAATTTAATGTATTGTGTAAGAGACAACAAACAAGAAATTGTTCAGCTATTTAAGGGTTGGTTCACTTTAAGTTAAACTTTTAATATGTTATAGTTCCAGCTTTCAAATGGAAGTCACTGACCCCATCAAAAAACATGCACTGTAAGGCTAGAGATTTATGGATACTTTTAATTACTCATCTTTCTATCCAGGCCTTCTTATATTCATATTCTAGTCTAATCAATGCATGGTCGCTACTGTAATATTAAACCAGTGCAACTAGCATTAGAATTTAATAATCACTCTTGTATCATCTGCTTATATCACAGACAAACCTCATTTGTGGCTTGCAAATTTGTGCTCTGGATCATTGCTGCTATTGAGATGCTGAAAATTTAGGCCTGTGCAATAACTTCATTATATAAAATTTGGCATCTTTAGACATATTGTTAGGGTTTAGTTCTCCTTTAACCTTGCTCAAGCAGCCAGGGTCTCAGATTCCTACTCATCCTACTGTGTTCAAAATCCTGCCTGTATAGGGCACAATATCCTAGGGTTTCTCATAGCCCCAAAGCGCTACCAAGGTCTGCTCAAGCATATGCACCCTGGAGGGTTTGAAGGTACATATAATGCTCCTCTGGATGTGAGGGGATACTTGTAAATAGTGAAATCACTATCTCACACTGATGACTCTATCTATATAAGGAATATATTAACTTCACTTTTCATATGTGCCAAATGCCTGGACATATAGCATTTCCCTTTCACTGGGCATCTAACCAGATTCAAATATTTTAGAAGAGCAATTTAAAGGTCTAGTAAGAGCACATCTAAAATCCACAATCAATCATTTAAACAGCCAGGGAGGAGGCTTGACTAATGAGCTGAGAAGAAAGCATTGCTGCTGGTATAAGTATAAATATATCACTTACAGATGGGAAATACCATTAAAAACACAAAACATAGGCAGTTACAAGTTTTTTTCTTAATCAGCTGTGCAACGTTAACCACCCAAGGTGATGGATGGGTAGCTAACCCTGAGCATGGAAAGGACCATGAGGTTTGGTTGTCAGATACATAACACCTTAGGTATTGTTCAAGGGATTGGTTAAACCTCTCAGTTTGCCATTAGTTTGGGGATGGTATGCTGTAGAGAAGGATAACTCAATCCCAACCAAAGAACAGAAGGCTCGCCAAACCTTTGAGACAAATTGAACCCCTCTGTCAGAGACAATACTGACTGGAAACCCATGTAACCTAAAAATGTGAGAAATGAACAATTCAGCCAAAGTTTGGGCAGAAGGGAGGTGTGGGAGGGAAATTAAATGGCCCATTTTGCTAAACATATCCACCACCACCCAGATCACAGTTGGTGAGTTGGTGGGTTAAAACAACAATAAAATTAATTGAAAGAACTGAATTCTTTTTAAGGAATTCAAAAGCTTGGAATTAGTCTTAGTCATTGGTAATAGGAGCCACAATCAAAGAAAAATTCTTGATGAATTGACGATAATAATTAGCAAAACCTAGGAACCTTTGGGTTGCACGTAATGAAAGGGGTTGGTCTCCAGTTGGCGAGAAAGGTTGTGGAAACCTTGGAGAAGGTAGTTTTGCTTCCACTCGTGATCCGCCAAGCGCTGTAACAAGGTGGTAAGAAGTACTTCGGTAGAGGTTGGAGTGGATGGAGCCGATGAAGCAGCAGCATCGGCGTGACCTTCGTTTTCCATGGCCTGTGATAATGTCACAGTCAGCATACAACACCAGAACAAATGCCAAGCACCCTGGTCTCAGCTTGTGCTTCACCAGTAGTGTGACTGCCTTTGACTGCGGGAGGAGCCCTCAGCTACTCAGATGCCACCTGTACTTTTACGAGAGGTGCAAAGCGAAAGGTTCTGGCAAGAAATGGGGGATGACTGTTTACTAGAGTCTTTAAGGCCGAGGGTCATGGTATAGAACAGGAACCAGAATCGTCAGGATAGTCAAATAGCAAGGAAGGGTCAACGATAGGAATCAGATTAAAAAACCTGGATAAGAACCAGCTCAGAAGCACCAGGTACACAACCTATCATGGGCAATGAGTTCTACTGAAAAGTTCCCTTAAGTACCTTTGAATTTGATGCAAACATGCAAGCGTGATTGCGCCTTTAAGAATAACCGAGGTGTATCGGGAGCGCCTTAGGAACCAGGAAGGAGACAGGAAGCGGAGCAGCATGTAGTAGCAGCAGCACGTGGCGGGCATCCCCACCGAGGTGGCAGCAGGCATCCCTGCCGACCCCCCACTAGACCATCAGGTATGGATTTTACGGATTTTTATGGACTCAGCTTCTGTGGAAAGCCAAACAGGCCGTCTCCCCAGTTAATGTGATAACAGGCAGTTGCTGTTTGTATCCTGGATGAAGACACATTTGGCTTTCTCTGCCTGTTACCCAACACAAAGTAATATTACCATCGTCCTGGGCCTCCCTTGGAAGGTGTCCTCCTTGAGCTTTAGCCGACATTGCTTGTGTAGAAGAGCAAAGCTGTGTGTGTGTGTGCAGAACATCTGATTCTGCTTAAATTCTCTTTCTAGGCCGAAGGAAAGGCAAATCTGGCAGATGTTAGAAACGGTTTTGCCAACAGACTCCGGCTCCAGAAACAGGACTACTCTTTCCTGCTGGCTCATAGGTAAAGTGATTACCCAGTCAGCCTTCCAGCCTTGTACATGAAACGCACACACTGAGCCAGCTGGCTCCCCCCAGGGGGACATTTACTTTTTAAGAACAAAACCCTTTCTTGAATTTGTTTTTATAAGACGTGAAAGGGCAAATGACACATCTCGGTAATGGCGAGTCGTTTTGCTGACATAGTTGATTCATTTACTGCTCTTCTTTAAAATCTGCTCTGCAACACTATTTCCCTAGGAGAGAAAAATACTTTTTAATCAAAATTGTGCTTGAACTATCCGAGGGTTCTAACTTATCTCAGTTCAGAGACCCAAGTGCATACAAACACCCTTGATTTTTATAGGAAGCCATGAGGGATGGCCATCAGGTCTACGTTGTTGCACGGAGACTAAGGGGCTGATTCA
>CM044445.1:16279436-16290389 GCA_024363595.1 Xenopus borealis
GCATCTAATACGTAGATCAACTGGGTTTGCTCAGCTGGTTGTATCATTTGCCTTCAGCACTTCCTTGTTGTGTGGCTGCTGCCCTATGCTCACCCCTCCCTGCCTTCCCTTGCTCATTGAAATGCAGCTCACATCTTAGCAGCTCTGATATGGCTGAGATATCCCACTCCCAGCATGCACTGCAGCAGTCAGCTATATATAGAGACAGAAATAAGCAGGGCAGCTGACGGACGGATACTAAGCCCTCTCCTCTCTGCCCCTGCACAAGACAGGTCAGTATGGCAGCACATGCAAGGGAATGGGAGGGTGGATTTTCCTGCTTTATTAACTATGTGCTAATATGCCTCAATGATTTTTACTTCTTATCACATCATCCTCATCATGATAAATGCCTATTTATCCACAGTTTAGTAGTTATGGCCACACTAAGAGGTGGGTTTATTACTGAGGAGCTTGCATGGAATGCTATAAATCTATCACCTGTTGCTACATTTCCCATACACTGGTTAGAACAGGAGGCTACTGAGCTCTGCACATTTCTGTGTATGTCCTTTAAGCTTGACCACTTGGGATAACCGCTCAATTTCCAAATATCTACCACCACATTTAAGTGACCCAGACCTTAAAATAAAAAAATAAAAAACTACTCTTCAAAATATTAATGTGCATTAAAGGTTACCCATGGGCCATGTTAATAATTTTTTCACTAACTGCTTTTATAAGTAATTGATACTTGAACTTCCTAAACCTGACTGTCCCTTCAAACTAGTTGTTCACCTTTAACTTAACTTTTAGTATGATGTAGAGAGCGTTATTCTGAGATAATTTGCTGTTGGTATTCATTTTATATAACTTGTGGTTTTTGATAAATCAATCTTTTTATTCAGCAGCTCTGCAGGCTGCAATGTCAGCAATCTGGTTGCTAGGGTCCAAATTATCCTAGCAGCCATGCAATGCTATGCATAAGAGACACGAATATGAACATGAGAGGCCTGAATAGAAAGAGGAGTAATAAAAAGTAGCCTGCTTGAATGAAGAGTGGCTAGTGGTATGGCACTCGCGGCACCTCGTTATCCAAAGTCGCCCGAAGTTTCCTTCTGAAATGGCTTCGGAAAACAAAGCGCAGCAAGTGCCATACTGCTAGCCACTTTCATTCAAGCAGGCGGCATAGCATGGGAAGATCAGGGAGACTGTCACCCAGAAGAAGAGGCGATTAGTCACCAGGCGACTAAATCTCCCCAAATCTGCCCGTGTGTCCTTACCCTTACAGAGCATGCAAAGTTATGACCAATATAAAAAAAAAAGGGCTTTCATTTCTGGTGTCAGCATCTCTTCAACTCTATATGAATGTAATAACAGTAGCAAAAGCAACCCATAGTAGCCGCACGGTGCTACCTGCCCATTGGTTGCTGTGGGTTACTAGACCTGAACTTTGCAACTTTTTCAACAGACCAGAGATTTCTGGTTTTAAAAGGTCATGCATACTTTTAAAAAAAAAAAAGCAGTTTCAGTCTCATTTGGGATCTGAACCGCCCTCTTGCTCAAAAGTCACCCCCAAAACACCTATTTTCTTCTGCTTTGGGTTCTCCTACTGAGGGGCACCATTTGTTAACCTATACCTACCTTACCAATCACTGCAAACTTGTGTTTTGTAACAAGTGTTGCTTCCTTATGTGGGTGTGTTTGCCAAGTGTTAAACAATGATTTCCTTTATATGGAAGAAAGTGACACAATATTTAAACTAAGCTTCAGGAGAGCAAAGAGCAAGTGAGAGTTCATATATTGTAACATCAGGAAACTAATACTTTTGTGATACATATAGTTTGCAATGCAAACTTTTACGTACAGCACAGCCAGGAATAGTTTGTGGGAAACATCTTTAGCATCCAGGGATTTCAAGCATACATTATATTGATCAATGAAAATTGTACTCCAACTATTCACTCTCAGGACTACTGCGCTCACACCATTGTGTTGCATTGATTTCTGCACTGAAATCAATTTCTCAAAAGAGCAAACAGCTGTTTTTATATTCAGTTTTGAAATCTGACATGGAGCTAGACATTTTGTCAATTTCCTAGCTGCTCCCGGTCATGTGACTTGTGCCTGCACTTTAGGAGGGAACTGCTCTCAATGTAACTGAATAGAATGCAGTGGGACATGGGTTTTTACAATTGATTGCTGTTCTTAGATCTACCAGGCAGCTCTTATTTTGTATTAGGGAGCTGTTATCTGGTTACCTCCCTATTGTTCTGTTGTTAGGCTGCTGGAGAAAGAAGAGATTGACGTTTATCAGAGCACAAGTCACATGACTTGAGGCAGCTGGGAAATTGACAATATGCCTAGCCCCATGTCAGATTTCAAAATGAAATATAAAAAAGTATGTTTGCTCTTTTGAGAAATGGATTTCAATGCAGAATTCTGCTGGAGCAGCATTATTAAATGACGCATTATCTGTATGCGCACTTGCCTGATAGGTTAATTGACTCTTAACTGTAAAGACAATGGTTTGCATGACTGCGGTAGGAGAATTAGATTGTATGCTCAAGTATTGATGTGGGTTATGATGTATCTAATATGTCATAGTTTCCCCACCATTGAGGTTACTTTGTTATAGAAGGGGACACATGAAGGCCTGTAATTTTTTGTACTGAATGCCTACGTGCTGTACTGGATAATACAAAATGCCCATCTTAAAGCCCAATTCGGATCATACAATTTTTTCGGATATTCGAATATGCAAAATTTGGCCTCTTCGATCATTGAATACCGAATTATCGCATAGATCGAATGATCGGATATTCGATCATTCGATGATCGAAAGATTTAAAATCCTTTGAATGCCTACTTCGCCAGATTGAACCTACCGAATACTAATAGAAGCCTATGGGAACCCCCCATAGGCTTCTTTTGCGAAGTCCTGCTCGAATACAATTCGTATGATCGAACGCCTCAAACGTTCGAATTTTTTGGAGGCTTGAAGGAAAAAGTTTTTTTCATAAAATCAAACAACCGGTATCTGATCGTACGAATTCATCGAGAAATCGAATATCGAGCAAAATGATAGCCTAAAACTATTCGGTGAGCATTCGATAGTCGAATGCTTATCGAATTTCAAATAGATTGGTAGGATTTTTGGGGAATTTTAGTAAATTTGCCCCTTACCTGGAGTTCATGATTTTCATGAAACAATATAAAGATGGTGGTAAAACAATATGTATGTTTTAAAATGTATTTATGTAGCTTTGTTATCTGCTAAGAGTAGCCTTGTAAAACTGTCCTGTAGCATGAACCCAAAAGGCATGAAAACCATTGCAAAATCAGCCACCATACTGTTGCGCTTAAGTCCATCTTGCATATTTGGTAATCTTTGATGAAGGAAGCGCCATTGGGTGCTGCAATTATTAAAGGACTGCGGTGGATATTGTCTTCCTAATAAATCAAGGTAGAAGGCACCGCTGAATACAATTCCCCATGAACAGACAGCAAGCCAGCTCAAGTCATTGGTGGGTAACCTACAGATTTTAGCAATTTGCTTTTAAGCCTTGACTGTTATATCACTGGATAGTGTTCATAAGCAAAGAGAATTGGAAAGAATGTAACTTCATCCTGGGTCCTGGTGTGGGGAATATACTCCACGTCTCTATTTTCAGGAATTTATTGGAGCAATTGTAAATGAGGTAGAACATTAACTGGTCTTTCTAGGAGACACAGGCTGCATTTAGTAAATAGGTATCAGATGCTTTCACCTTACCCGTGTGACTTTTTCACTTGCTGAGTATCAAATGACACGGGCCACATGAACTCCTTACCTGATATATAATATCTGTTACTCGTGGCCAAGTAAAAATACCTTCACATCTTAGCAGGGTTTTGTTCACTTATGCTAATGAAATGTCTCACAATGAGCTTGGACCCAGAACTTAAACAGTTTGGTGTAAAAATAAAAACTAGGTAAATAAATAGGCTGTACAAAATAAAAAAGTTTTCTAATATAGTTAGCTAGCCAAAAATGTAATGTAGTATAAAGGCTGGAGTTACTGAATGTGTAACAGAACAGAACACTACTTACTGTTTTTCAGCTCTGTAACTCTCAGTTAGTCAGCGACTTGAAGGGGGGCCACATGGGACATAACTGTTCAGTGAGTTTGCAATTGATCCTCAGCATTCAGCTCAGATTCAAAAGCAACAGTTATGACCCATATGCGCCCCCCCCCCCAAGTCACTGATTGGTTACTGCCTGGTAACCAATCAGTGGAAACCAAGAGAGCTGCAAAGCAGGAAGTTGTGTTCTGGCTATTACGTTAGACATCTAGTCACTCCAGACTTTATACATTACATTTTTGCCTAACTAACTATACTAGAAACATTTTTTTATTTTGCACAGCCTATATATTTACCCAGATTTTATTTTTATACCGAACAATTCCTTTAAGTGCTGTATAACTTTTTTACATGGCATTGTAGGGCTTCCCAAGTCTGTTTTTAAGTATGTATTGTAATACTGGTTACATCCCAACTGGAAGCAGACATGAAAGGTATGCCTTCCTCTAGCCTCACCTACTATATTTACAATACAAAAAAGACATGAATATCTTGTAAATGATATCCTTTTAAACGGTGAATACTGATGTCATCAGTAGTGATGTCATTTTTGTCACATGACTCACTAAGATTTGTATATTATAATAAATAAAGGATAGGATATGAGGATATTAGAAGTTACCTTGGAGTTCCATGACCTGCATAAAATATATATATGAAACTCCTCGGTAACTTATAATATCCTTATAATTTACAAGAGAGGGTATTTTATTCATTATATATTATTAGTATAGCTGCCCCTAAATAATATTATGTATGGCATTAATAGACACTGCTTCATACATCCAACCTGTAGCTACTCTCAGGGGCATAGCTAGAGAGGATTGCAACTGCAGCTGGGCCCTCAGTCCAAATGATTTTACTTTTCTAAATAGGTCTGTTTACTTTTGTCTAAAGAGGTCTGTTTTAAATCTTACATGAAGGATATTGATTAAGGAGAAATTAGAATACTGGTATTGACCTATGACTCCCCAGTGTCTGGATGTGAAGTTTGAGGGCAAGCCACATATAATGAGAGATACATTATTACCTACAAAATATGGCAGAAGTGCCCTCAGAGCCAGTTGGGTATTGCCTCTGTGTGCCCTTTCTGTTTTTTTCCAGGGAAGACGGCAATCTTTAGTCTGTTTTAATCATTGCCTTGTTCTCTGGGAGTTTTCTGTATGCTAATACGGAGATTCCAAAGGGCAGCAAAATATCATGCAAATAGCAAACGGACATATAGTGACATCTATAGGGTGGGCTATAGGTAGGGTTGCCACCTGGCCGGTATATTATCAGCCTGACCGGTAAAAATGATGGTTGATCCCATTGTTATTAATAGGGAAAAAATATATAGGAAGGCTGGTATTTTTTCCAGAAAAGGTGGCAACCCTAGTTACAGGATGTGTTAAAAGCTTTCCCAGGATATAATAGGGACATCTCTAGCAGACTCCTAGAGATCAGATGCCATGATGTGAACTGCAAAGCAAGAATGTTGCCCATAGGATATATCTGCCATATTGGTTTACAGCACACAAGGTACGTGTAATATTCAGCACACTGGGTTCTCATGGAATCGTTCAGATGACAATCATGGTGGAAGTGTAGAGCGTCACAGGTTACTGTGAGTGGAACCGCAGTAATGTTTGTACAACTGTGCAGGAGAATCAACAGGCTGAGCCATTCCCCACACTAGGACCTGGTGTAAAAGTTCAGGCCTTATTAGGTTTGCTCTTTGGGACAGTATGTAACAGGACCTCCTATGAAATGAATGGGGTCACGAAACAGAGGGCCTGTCAGTCACTTTAACATTATGAAGCCCCACCAGGGCTAAGATATTTGGTCATTTAAAGCTATATCATATATGCAGTAGCTATTGGTTTGGGTTCAGTATAAGTGCATGTGTCTTTTAAAGGAGCCTTAGATATTTGAAAAGTGATATATTATTGTTTGGTCATTGATACATAAGATAATACTGAATGTATAACCAACTCTAAACCTCCATAAAAAGCTTAAGCCTGGAAAGCAGGATGAAACAGGTGGAGAAAGAAGATCAAGGAGCTAGTCTAGATATGCTGCTGCCGGAAGCACCCAGTTCTGTTCTGTTGTATGGTAGTCTTAAAATAAGAAGCCTTTATTACCTGAATAACATGCAGAGTACAAACAGCTTTAGCTTGATAACATTCTTACCTGACATTTAGGGGGACTTTACCTTCACAACACATATGGGGGAATTCACAATAGTGTCGAGAAGGAAAAAATTTCTTCAAAATGTCGTAGCAACAGACGACAAATTCACCGCCAATTTTCCGACATATACGACACTTTTGAAATAGTGTAGTGAAAAGTGGGCGTGGTTTTTTCGGCGCCACTTTCCCCGACATTTTTATGAATTACCCGTAAACTCATTTTTCTTGCCGACAATTTTTCCGACACATTAGGCTCTCCAAAATGAAAATGTCGGTCAAATGGTCTTTTAAAATGTCTTGTAAAATGTCTTTAAAATGTCGTGTAAAATGTCGTCTGTACGATGAAAAGATATCCGTCATTTTAGAAAATTGTCGGACTTACGAGACATTCAGAGATGGTAACAACTGCCTTTGTGAATTTGTCGACATTTTACAAATTTGTCGACCGACACATCTGGGTTACTTATTTTACCAACACTTTTATGAATTCCCCCCATACTGTTTTTAGTTACAGGGGTTGATTACCTTAAGTTAACTTTAAGTATCGTATTCTAAGCAACTTTACAATTGGTATTAATTTGATATAGTTTTTTTAATTATTTGCCCTTTTACTATGACTTTTTCCTGCTTTTAAATGGGTTTCACGGACATCTAGAAACAAAATACTCTGTAAGGCTACTTTTTATTACTCGTGTTTGTATTCAGGCCCTCTAATTCATTTTCCAGTCTCTTGCTCAAATCAGTTCATGGGCAATTTGAACCCTAGCAACACGTTTGATGAAACTGCAAACTGGAACAGAGCTGCTGAACAAAAAGCTAAATAAATGAAAAATTATAAATAATAAAAACCAAAATCAAATTGCATTAAAAAATCACTCTCTATTTCATACTAAAAGTTAACACCAAGATGAACAACCCCTTTAAAGTCAATCATACAATATAACAAGATTGTTTAAGGTTAAAGGAAAAAGTAATGTAATTTCTGTACTGCAGCTTGCTGTAAGGGTATATCACAGTCACTGTATAGTTAGTCTAATTAAACTGTGGATAGATCAGCAGGATTATCAAGTCTCAGGGGCATGATACTTATAAGGATTTTAGAGGATGAGAAGCCTTGCTGCACTTCTCCTCTGTGATCATCTGCTATTAGACATGTCCAGAGCGGCCTAATTGGGAAGCAAGGGAAGGGCAAAATTTACTAGGCCAACAACCATTGTGTTATGATCAGTCAGATATCCAGGATGTTTGCATACCACTTTTTTGTAGGCCGATTAACATGGTAGGATATGTAAATGGGTGTTTAAGTAGGGCCAACAAGAGTGATTAGGGCCCAATGAGAAACAGATCCTCGTAATGATGTTTAGGGATACCAATGGACTCCTATTTGCTGATGTTATTGTTATATGGACATATTAAAGCCAACTTTACTCATTTATAGCTGCCAAATTGCCTGCTACACAGTAACCATCAGTAATTCTTTTTTTACTTGTCTTGTGTAACTAGACATGGACTTGTGCTAATAAATTAGCCCTCGTGTCCGAACCCCATCTGTATTGTTTAAAAATTGCTAATGCTAGCGAGGACAGATACAAAATGTTCGATCTGCTATGTTCGGTGTAAATGTTACGCTGATTTTTCACTAATAATTGAAGCATTTGTGTCTCATTACAGATGTTTGGTGGCTATGAGGCTAACGCCTGCAGTACATCATAGATATGTGACAGCACAGAAGGGCTTTTAGCAGTAAAATCTCCTGGAGCTGCTAAATCTGGCTTCCCTAAGTGAGTTATAGCTGAGCGGGGTGGAGTGCAGGATTACATTTCAGACTGCTTGTATGTAGTATATGGGCCTCGGGCAGGTGTTCTGCTAAATGTCACTGCACAACTTGCATTGCATTGCCTTGTATGACCTTACCATTTCCAGCTAAAGCTTTCAACCTATGACCTTTACAGTGGCTGTAACGTATGGACTGGCCCTCAAAACCCTAAATAAAGCTCAATGGCGTACCTGTTTCTGCATAAATTTGCTTAACACGTGGTCATGCCGATCATATAGTTCTGATTTAATTTCTTAAGTTGGCTCTAGCTCCAATGTTATAATTGCCTCTACACCCTGCTATGGGTAGCTAGCTGGAGCAGGAGGTATTCATTGGAGATGGGGGGATAAGCCATTTACACAAAAACTTTGTAACTGGAAAGCATAGCGGAACTATTACCCCAATGTTTCAATATATTTGTAACCTTGTTATGAGCTAAGGGGGCCCAGCCTGAAGGTCAGTTAGGGGGAGATTTGGGGTGAGTGTTTATTTGTCCATGGGTACCCCTGGAACTATAGCAGGGTGACTGTTACCAAAATGTTTCTATATATCTGTAACCTTGTTATGAGCTAAGGGGGCCCAGTCTGGGGTGAGTGCTTATTTGTGCCCTGGGTATCCCCAGTGTTACTTGTTATGAGCTAAGGGGGTGGCCTTAGTGAGATTAGGGTGTTTACTTACAGTCATTTGTATCTATTTATTTAGGGTAACAGCCAGGCAGTCAATAAACATAAGTAATAAAGATTTTTTTTTTTTTAATGTAGCCACACAGAGGAATAGTTTTTTTGGCAAATATTTAAGTAAAACAATAAATTAAAACCTTTTGAAATGAAGAACATAAGAATCTGTAACGTAATAACAGTTAATATAAAGATGAACTAACCCTTTAACCGGAGGATTTGTGACAAGAGTGGATGCAGATAGTGGGTCACACTCCCAGCATCCTCTGCTTTTGGATTCTGACTGATAATGGACTGGCATTTGTAATTCTAAGTGGATCTGTCGAGACTCTACACACACACACGGCCCGAAAATCATTGGAATCCTCGATTCATACGATCGGATCGTTGCGTCTATGACCAGTAACATTTTGATACCTTTTTCCTACAATTTAGTTCTGCAAAAAATCATTGCTACTTGAGATAGGCATCCACCCCAAGGATTTATGCCCCTTCCTATCAGTTTGCTTTACAGCTGTAAATAACTGGCTTGATATAAATATATAGCTGATATCTACAGAACAGCCCATTGCAGCCATGCTGTAGAATAATGCTCTAATCCATCTTACTGCTGTTCCTACCTACTCTCTTCCCTAATTTGTCCTTATTTACTCCCTCCCTCCACCATAGAGCTTTCTCTCTCTCTCACTACCCCGTAGTATGAAGAATAGCACTGTTGTTCTATCCATTACATCTGTGCCCTACTGCCCTGTACAAATACACCCACTGCATTCCAGTAGTAAATATTGTATTTAATACAACTCAGCATTAAACTTGGGTCCCCTCATCCCCCCACAAAACTGTAGCTCTATGAATTTTGGAACCTTGGATTGCTGGGGACAGAGCTGAGAGCAGGTGGACGCTCATGAAGATGCATTATATGACATGTCAATATGTATTTTATCGGTACCTTCACGCTGCTGTGGATTCAGCTTTCTAAATCCCATTCATAGAAGAATTGCCCTAGAGAGCAGTATAATACACAGAAAGGGTTAACAACCCATTTTGTACCATCCTTCCTTACGTCACCCATGCATCTCGCTACCCGCCTCCCTACCTCTATATTTCTTATCGACTCAAGCTGGTATGGGGGTAGTAGCTTCCAGCTGTCCTCTCAAGCCCCACTTACCCTCAACTGTCGGCTGAGCTTCCCAGAGGAGGTAATTTGACAGTCAAAACTATGGGCTGACCAGTCTCTGCTTGACTAGGCTTGCATTAATCCAGAGAGATAAGAATATCTTCTTGTGTTTATTCATGTAAGATGCATGCAACGGAGATGTGTGCACCTTTTGTGCTTAATGGAATGCTTACAATTACAAAAAGACAGTTGCAGAGTAAGCCATTAGCCCTCAAGGGCAAATAGGTGTATAAATAGCACTGCCGCTGACAAGAGCACAAATGGGGAAAAAAATAAAAGTATGTGATTTTAATGGTTTGCTTACAGGGTGTAGGTAGTGTTAATCTGTAGCACCTGTGATGCACCACTCACATACATATTAGTGTGTGCAACACACACAGTACGTTAAGCACAGGACAGTGGTAGGTAATCTTTATTGCATATGGCTCCTGTAAATGCAGATGCATACAGCAGCAGAAAGCAATAAGACAGACATGCATTCGTAGGGGGACACTGATGTTGGTTAGGGTTTACGGCTTTGCACATACTCATGTATGTGCAGAGAATGTAAATGTACCACTGCTGAGTAGTTTTATACCCCATATTGCATTGGTGGCTGGGCTCATTTTATCTGTACAGCTGGCATTTACTGTGTGATTATGCCTACTTGAGCTGAGCTGAATCACCAAGCAACGGTGCTGCCCTGCGATTCACTGGTGAAACAGAGCAGAAATTTAACAGCATATTGGTAAAACCCACTTCAGTTTATATGAACATGCGTTGTTAATGCGTCACGCAAGAACTAAGGATATTGTGTAAATCTATAATAATCATATAGTGACAGTAAGGTGTTCTCTGCGGATTATATCACGGCATTTATAGCACAATGGGGTCCGTGGAATGGGTTTAGCCCACAACAAGCAGTATGCAAGCTAAGTGCTAAAAGTAATAGGGTTGTTCACCTTTGAATTCACTTTTAGTATGATGTAGAGAGTGATATACTGACACAATTTACAAATGGTTTTAATT
>CM044445.1:16343486-16354285 GCA_024363595.1 Xenopus borealis
CACGTGGCAGGGGTTTGGAGTTTGGGAGGGGGGCCCTTGTTTTGCAGTCTGGTGGGCCCCCAAGGCTCCCTGCTCAAATAATAAATTATGTTTATTAACCATTATTTATATTGCTTTGATTAGGACAATGGCAAATGTGATGATTGCAGTTGTTTTTCCGCCCCATGCAATTTACAGGAGGCAAAATGCTTAAAACTGCACCACCCTGAATGATCATCACCTTGACCCTGCCAGTAAACTCAGAAATGTGACTGTGGTCTAGAGCAGGGGTCCTCAACCCTTTTTACCCATGAACCACATTCAAAAAGGGTTGGTGAGCAACACAAGCATGTAAAATGGAGATGCCAAATATGGGCTGTAATTGATTACTGGTAGCTCCTTTGTGGACTGGCAGCCTACAGGAGTTTTTGTTTAGCAGTACACCTGGTGCTTATGCAGCTAAAATGTGCCTCCAAACCAGAAATTCAAAAAGAAGCACCTGCTTCTACTACTTATATAACTGTAAGCCACATTCAAATGGAAAAAAAGCCAAGGAGCAACACAATCATGAAACAGATTCTGCTGGTGCCAAATAAGAGCTATAAATATCTATTTGGTAGCCCCTATGTAATTGGTAGCCTACAGGAGGCTCTGTTTGGTAGTACACTGGGTTTTCATGCAACCAAAACTTGTCTCCAAACCAGGAATTGAAAAATAAGCACATGGAGAAACATTCAAAGGATTGGTGAGCAACATGTTGCTCATGAACCACTGGTTGGGCATCTCTGATCATAGAGGTCAGAGAGCAACATGTTGCTCACGAGCCACTGGCTGGGGATCACTGGTCTAGAATATTTCCATTCAGGTTCCTGTAGAGGCAATTTAGAGTGTTATGTCAGCCACTTGGTAGGAAACCATGCACATGGCATAATGCTATTAACTGGTCTCTCTGCCATTGCATTTAGAGAGATTGTTCACTATGGATATTCCCCTCTACCTCAGTTGGGCTTACAATAAAAGATTTGCATATATGCACACTTCTTGCAGATAGTGCCCTATGTTGGAATTGAACTTAGAAACCCGGATATACAAGGCAGCAGTACTAACCACCATGTCGGCAGCTATTATGCAGTTATATGCCTCTGTGAATATTTACTTGTTTTGCAGCCAGGCTCTTAGTTGAGGGGAGACTCTGAGACGCGTCGTGTCCCAGAATCCTAAGTGTGGTGCTGGTGTTGGTGGGGAGGGGGAGGCTGTGTTTATTTTTGATTTCAGAGAACTTCCCTTCTACATTTTGTTTCCTATCTGATCCAGCGATCGCCTCTCTCCCCGGCACCCGTCTGTGCGACTTTATCTGATAATGACCTAATGTGGTGCCAACTGGCCTGTCAGTGACGCAAGTCCTACAAGGGTACTGGTAGACGGCACAAGTTCTGAGCACAACCTTCTTCATGCAGTTACCAAAGAAACAAAAATTCACAAGACTCCTGTCACTTCCTGCAACATGTTTCATTCCTCAGATACTGGAACAGTCATAATGTAACCCTCAAGCTGTTTTATGTATCCCAACAAAATCTACTTAGAATAAGTATGTATGTGTAAAGCAGAAGCAAACTGTAGAGGAAATGAAGCAGGAGCTGCAAAATTTGGGCGACAAGTAGGAATTGGCTAACGTGGGGACTAATTAATGATTTTTTTATTATTAAAAGGGTTGTTCACCTATGAATTATTTGACTCTTTACAGATTTCAAATGGGTTCCACTGACCCCATCTAAAAACATATGCTCCATATGTATGGTTATTGCTACTTTTTATTACTCCTCTTTTTATTCAGGCCCTCCCCTGTGCATATTCCAGCAATACATAGTTGCTAAGGTAATTTGGACTTGAATTGCAAGAGCTGCTGAATAAAAAGCTAAATAACTCAAAAACTACAAATAATAAAAAATGAAAACCAGCTGCAATTTGTCTCAAAGTGCAAGAAGGTGGCCCTTCACACGAGAAAACATTGGATGCCACAGTTGGGTAGTTCCTTTCCTATTCCATGCAGTACATATGCCCATGGTTGTGCTTTATGTACCTGTATACAGCAGACCTTTGCATAGGGCAATGGAGGAGAAACACTGTATACAGGGACTGCCTGTTGCATCCAGATAAGGGATGTTTATTCTGCCAGCAGGAAATGGAGCACAATAGTGAAGTCTCATGTCTGTGACCCAGCATGGGGGTTGGTTGTAAGCCCCCTTCATTAATTAAAGTTCCAATTAATCCATGCTGAACTTGGAGGCATCTGTCCCCAACCCTGAG
This sequence comes from Xenopus borealis, assembly GCA_024363595.1. Lineage (NCBI taxonomy): Eukaryota > Metazoa > Chordata > Amphibia > Anura > Pipidae > Xenopus > Xenopus borealis. The sequence goes on from CM044445.1 coordinate 16,345,773, forward strand.
CAGGAAGCAGCCTGCACACTCAGAGGGCAAGAGGCTATTTATACAACCCAGAACCGGTGCGTCTGACTGAACGTGAAGCACGTGGTGGAACAAAAGGGGAACCAGTTCCATGAGAAGGCTCGTCCCACTGCTGAGTGACATGAGATTGTGACTCAATCAGATTGTCCCTACTATTGCATGGAGAACATTGGCATAGTGCCACTGTCCTTCCTATGGCAAGGTCACAACTCCACACACACACACTTACTTCACTCACACAAAGGTGCAAATCTTCCATTTATAGATAGAAAACATGATTGTGGTGGCTGGCAATCTAGACCTCTACATCCAACCATTTGCGTGACGGAGGCAATAGACCTAACAATATGTGTGAAATTTGTGGCTCTGACCCACGGCCACGTACTGTTCTGGGTTCAGGTGTGTTCCTCAGTGATCCCCAGCCATTTAACTGACCAGAGCCTGCCATACTCAGGTCATCACCATTCATTTCATGTTTTGACTGCCGTTGTCTTTTCTGAGAGCAGATTAGAGGTCAAGACACTGCTTATGAAATAGTCCTATTGTTAATATTGCATGTGGATTCATATATTATCTCTGAGACTGAAGTCAATGTTTCAGATCTGCACCTATTATAGATACCGGGGATGACAGACAGGGATTTCTTTATCTGTGGCAGATCCCAGGGTAAAAAAAGACTTTGTAGGTTCCCTACTACAACATAAGCCTTTTAAATCTGGCAATGGAGTTTTTATGTCCTACAAAACCAGATGCCTCCCATTGCTGCATGCAGGGCCAGATTTACATAGTGGGCACCCAGGGCTGGATTTACCTAGCGGCCGCCCCTAGGCCCGCTGTCGTTTGTCGCCCATATCCCCTCCCTTTAATGTGCTAAAATTTTCATCATCAGGATGGAGCAATGGGAATTGACACACAGTAAATTAAAATTTGTAAACCAAAGTGGGTGTGGTTGGGCAGCATGCCGCCCCCTAAAATCTTGCCGCCCTAGGCCCAGGCCTCTCCACAAATCCAGGCCTGTGTGCACCCCTAGGCCTGTGGTCATTCGACGCCCTTTATTCACACAAATTTTAAGAGTAATGGGAATTGGTACCCAGGAACTTTAAAAAACTATTGTATCTCCTGCACATCCCCAGTGTTTCTGAACCAATGTGGGAGTGGTTGGGAAGCATGCCGCCCCCAAAAATCCTAACCCCCCTAGGCCCAGGCCTTGGTGGCCTTTCCACAAATCTGGGCCTAGCTGCATGTCATTTGTTATCGCTAACCCAGAAGCCAAATTTCCCTCCTGCATATGCGGTAGTCTTTTCATTTGACTCATATGAGCAGATCAATTCAACATGGAAATTCACTTGCGTAGGCCAAGAATGTGGGAGATACTGCCAATGCCTGGATAGATATCCTAAAAACCACAGGATCTATTGGAGATCTGCACACAGCCAGGACAACTATACAGAGAATAAATATCACCTTACATAGTGGGCATACATGGCGGAGGCCCATATTTGAGCTATAAAGAACGCAATGTTGAAATGTGTGGAGTCTTCATAGTCTTAGAGGCATCTGCTGGAGTAAGGACCAAGCACTGTGGACAGTTCCTTCCCATCCATCCTTTGTTTACTATACACCCCTATATTTTTGGGCTGACATTAATGTTTTGATCTTGCAGATCCAGTGAATTATCTGAATTGTCTACCAATGGAAATCAAAAACATCACAGTGATATTGGACAGCACCAACCGGGGCTGTGTGAGTCAGCGTTCTAAGAAGCAGGTCTATGTGCTAAATATCCAGACAGATATGGTGAGTACATGGCATGAGTTTGAAAATATTGTTATTATTAATGAGAAATTACTCAATTTATGTAGCACTAACATATTGTATAGCTCTTTATCTTTATAGAGATTACACATCAGCCACCACCCCAGTTTAGATTAAAATCTAAGGTCATTCACATACACTGTGCTCAGTTTGATCAGCAGCCAATGAACGTGCTTGTATGGTTTTGGAGCGTGGGAGGAAACTGGAGTACCTAGAGGAGACTCATGTAGACATAGCGAGACCATGCACACTCCTTGCAGATAGTGCCCTGACTGGAAATTAACTCAAGACCCCAGCAGTACAAGGTAGCATTGTTAACCATAAGTTGAAAAGCAAGAATATTTTTTTCAGGTGTATTTTCATGAAATTGCAGGTGATCGGTCTGAACTTGTCTAATATTTATTTTGCTTTTCGTATCTGTGAACTTAAAAGAATTTATGTTTAGGGCCCTGGGACTCTGATTAAAGATATAAATACCTAAGTGCCTGCCCTCCTCCCGATGAGGAGATACTGTGAGATGATCTAAACAGACTATTAAAGGACAAGGAAAGTCTAAAATAGAATAAGGCTAGAAATGCTGTATTTTGTATACTAAACATTAGGGATGCACAAAATCCACTATTTTGGATTAGGCCAAACCCCCAAATCCTTCCTGAAAGATTCGGCCGAATACCGAACCGAAATTACAAACTTTCTTCAACTCTCCAGAACCAGTGGCTGCAACAAAATAATCCTCCAAATAGAATCCCAGTTTATCTGTTTAAATCTGGCTCCATGATCTTTGTCCCTGCAGCTGGAGTTGGAAACAGTAAAGGGGATGTAAAGGCAAAAATAAAATCCAATACAAATCTCTACACAGTCGTCGACTGCTCTACAGGGAAATAAATAGGGATGCACCGAATCCAGGATTCGGTTCGGGATTCAGCCTTTTTCAGCAGGATTCGAATTTGTCCGAATCCTTCTTCCCGGCTGAACCGAATCGTAATTTGCATATGCAAATTACGAGCGAGGAGGGAAATCAATTACATTTTGTTACAAAACAAGGAAGTAAAAAATGTTTTCCCCTTTCCCACGCCTAATTTGCATATGCATATTAGGATTCTGAGTCTGTTCGGTATTCGGCCAAACTAGTGGATTTGGTGCATCCCTAGAAATAAACAAAGCTGCTGGAGTTCTGCATGGCTGAGAAGTTAGGCGTGGGCTCCCCCTGCTGTTCATAAGTATGATGGTTTCCCTGCAGAGCAGTTAGGGACCATCTGACAATTCCTATCCACAGCAGTAAATGAAGGGAAAATTTAATTGCATATAGTCAGATTTATTATAAAAACGTTACACATTTTTAATTAAAGTATATTTTTCATTGAAGTAAAAATTCGATTTTATTTTTGTTTGCCTTTCCATGCCCTTTACGAAGGATTGTGGGCATGAGTGTGTGCATGGGGGTGGGGTAAATATTGCACCCAAGCCAATAGGGTCTGTAGTTAAAGGCACCAATTGCACAGGGTGTAGTGTGTGCATTTGTTTTATACAGTGTGTATGTATACAGAGAGCATGCAGATCTGGGTGGGGGGAAATAAGCCATTCTAGGTGTAGAGAAGAATTACTGGAAGTGAAACAGAAGTTTTCGATTTAATTCAGTCGACGGGAAACAATGTCTGCCTGGAAGCAAAAATAGAAAGTGAGTCGGATCTTGAGGCGGCATCATCGAGGGCGACACTTTGTCGTTGTGGAACGCAAAAACCATGGGGTCATTTTGCTGGCCAAACACCCTCTTTTGTAAGAGGGCAGGAAAGACCCTGTTGGCTTTGCTTCAGTTACAATGTAAAAAAGAAAAAGAGTAGATATGAAGATAAAGTAAATAAAGCCACGGACCTCCTATTAGTCACATTCGCACTGTGAAATTCGGGAATTTTTACTGACTCAGAAGAAGTAAACTGTTGCTCTGTTCTACATCTTGGCTCCAGTTAATGCATAATATAAGGGGGTTATATATTAAAGTTTAACTATAAAATCTGAATTGTTCGTTGGAAAAAAAAAACTAGAATCAGACCTGCCGAGGTTGTATCTAAGTCAGTGGTAGAGTTCTCTATCCCTGGAATTAGCCAGAGAATCTGACTATTTCGGGCTTTTTGGGTAAAAAAAGGGCAAAAAAATTCAGGGAAGAAAATCGTACAGACTCAGGTTTTTGCTCGACTTTATCTATATTAAAATTAGTTTGGTCGGACATTTTTAAATTAAATAATCAGAAAAATTTGCATTTTGATAAATAACAACTAAGACTTGTGGACAAAACAAATCGGTGGGGGGGTGATTAATTCCACATGCTCATCCAGCGAGGGATATACAGAGACCAACAGAAATTAGATTTTATCATCACAGCAAGCAAGCTGATTTATTATTATTATACTGCCGGGTTATGGAAATCATTACAGAGCTGTCTCATTAAGGTGAACCATGGCATTCTGGTCTTCATGTGTTTTTAAAGGTGTTGTTTACATGAAAATAAAATGTTAGTATGATATGATTTGCAATTGGGTTTCCATGTTTTAGTATTTGTGATTTTTGTTTTTTTAAATTTAGCTTTTTGTTGAGCAGTTCATCAGTTTGGAAGTTTTGCAGCTATCTGGTTACTAGGGTTCAAATTACCCTAGCAACCAGGCAGTGATTTGAATGGTTCTGGCAACTGCCTGAGGGGCTGCTATAAGGTGCTATAGAAAGTCACTATTTAGTGGGCTGGAGGGGGCTGTTTTGGCCTCTGTGTGGGCTGATTGGGTCACTGTGTACCCGAAATCCCAGGGCCTATTTTGATTCGCAGTCCAGACCTCTTAGGCACCCTAAAATATCTAGAGGGTCCTGTTTTACCCATATATAATGAAATCGCTCATTAAGTAGGGCCTCGTGGGGCCCCCTATACCTCCTGGGCCTATAGTTAAATAATAGATAAAATATATAAAATGCTACCACTAATACTTTTATTTGATGCTAATAATAGTGAGATTTCATGTGATGCTATGACGAACATGGTTGCGATCAGAGGCGGGCCAGGCTGCCTGGGCGCTCTAGACAACCCAGCAGGCCAGTTGACCCCCCTCACTGGCACCCCTGTCGCTGACCCTTTTCCTCAATTCCACTCATGTGTAGTGATGCTGGCGCGCAAGACTACGGCGGAGTGTGCGCACAAGGTGGCTGAGATGCTCGTGTGCACACATGCGCAGTGCACGCTTATGCGTGCCGAATTGCTAGCAGCAGAGTGCGGCCCGTCTAGGGGTAGGCAATAGGAGGAAGAGGCAGCTGCCCAGCGCCCCCCAGTCATTGCACCCTAGGCAGCTGCCTCTTCTGCCTACCCCTAGTTCCGGCCCTGGTTGCGATTATATGATTGAATTTAAACATTCTGTATCCCATCCCCTACATTTAAAATTAAACAAAAAGAATACCTGTTAAAAAAAAAGGAGAGAAAAGATTGCTGGGAGAGAAATAGAGAAGAGATAGAGAAGTGTTAATCAGATGAAGAAGGTGTATGTATCAGAGAGGGTTATAGAAAAAAAAGAGAGAGAAGAAGAAAACAGGGAAAGCAAAAAGTGAAAATGAAGGTATTAAACAGCAGCAGGTTAAGGAATACTGAGAGAATGATATATATGCAATAATCTTAGGTAATAGAGAATATGATTGGGTTGTGCTATTTTAGGACACAATACACAGGCAGAAGCTGGATTGACAGCCAAGAAAAGTCATAGGCACAATTTTTGTTTTGGGGTCCCTACAGGTCACATTAGAAGGAAATACCAAAATGGAAATAGCAAAATGCTCTTGCTTTAAAGTGGGTGAAACCAGAAAGTATTGGCATGTGAGGTTTAATATAATAATGGGTGTGGCTTATGGGTGTGGGAGGGGCTTGTTTTAGCATGCAGCGATACACTCACCACACAGAGCATCCCTTTTTTCACTTCAATTCAAGCACTGAGTGTACCCCTCACAGTATATATTACAAAACAGAAACTAGTTATTTTGCCCTTTTAAGAACAGAAACAAAAGAACAGTTACTTTATGGGCACCCCCTACACCTATTAGATCCCAGCAGCTGCAAGCCTGGCCGGTATTTTTGTAGACTGATCCCAATGTTATTAATAGGGAAAAAAGATAAATATATAGGAAGGCCGGTATTTTTTTTAATAAAAGGTGGAAACCCTAGTCGTGCCCAGAATGTGTGTGTGGTGTTTTTTATTTAATGTGCTCTGTTATTATATATAAGTTGACCCCGGTGTGTGTGTGAATGCAATAGGGACTTTAGATAGTAAGCTCCACTGGGACAAGAACTGACTTGAAATGCTGAATAATCTCTGCAAAGCACTGGCTTTATAAATTACAAATAATACTTTGCTGAATGGAAACATTTTCCATGTGAAATCAGTTTTGGACCAGCAGCCGACAGTTTGGATACGTTACAACTGATAGCTGGTGGTTTCATTATCAAGCAGTCAGTTCCGCTAACCAAAATTCATAGAATAAGAAGAAATTGTACATTTTTCTTCTAAGAAATTTTTACAGATTGAAAAGTAAGTTTCCCAATGTTACATAAAATCCTTCCTGATATTGCTGTTGTTTATGTGGATTCCACTGTGTCTTGTTTATATTATGATACAAAATCTCTCCTCTTGTGCTCCCGTCGGTAAACCATAGTTGGTCTCAAAGAGTGGTGTAACTAGATGTTACTGGGCTCCATGGCAAATTCACTTTATGGCCCCCAAAATGTCCAGAGGTTGTCCAGTTTCACTAATATAAGCAGGGCCAGATTTACATAGCGGGTGCCCCTAGGCCCACTGCCATTCATCGCCCCCATACTCTGCACTTTATTCACAAATTTTCATCATCAGGACCGGAGCAATGGAGATTAGCACATGCAGTGTTGGACTGGCCCACAGGGATACCAGGAAAACTCCCGGTTAGGGTTGCCACCTGTCCGGTTTTGACCCGGACAGCCCGGTATTGTTGCTGTCCGGGTCAATGCTTCCTGCCCGGTTTTCCAAATAAGGAAAACCGGGCGGGATTAGCTTGATTGACGCCGCAATCGGCCAATCGGCGATCGAGGCATCATAGCTCCGCCTGTGACGGCACGGGCCCGCCCACTGACGTCACGGGCCCGCCCCCCCGGTCTGGCTTCAGCCACAGGGAAAGGTGGCAACCCTACTCCCGGTGGGCCCAGGTGTCAGTGGGCCTCTTGCTTCTAACAATTTGGCCTATTTCATGTTCATTCTCTATTTCTTTATGTGGAAAACAAGCTTAATAATGGAAGAATAGAGTATAGCAAGTAGATCTAAAAGAATAGGAGAATAAAGAGGTTAAGTGAGGAGAGAAGGAATAATAGTTTGGAAAGTTGGGCCCCTGGTCTAAGGTTTTCTGGGCCCCTGGCATCCCAGTCCGACACTGAGCGCATGGGAAAGTAAAAAAAACTATAGTATCTCCTGCATTTCCCAAGTGTTTCTGAACCAATGTGGCTGTGCAACATGCTGCCCTCTAAAATCTTGCCGCCCTCTAAAATCTTGCCGCCCTCTAAAATCTTGCCGCCCTCTAAAATCTTGCCGCCCTAGGCCCGGGCCTAGGTGGCCTTTCCACAAATCCGGGCCTGTATATAAGTTAAAATTGCTTTTAGTTAGGGTCTCATGGGGGCCCCTATACCTCCTGGGTCAGCCACAGTGTCTGCTTCCTCTGTAGTTACGCCCCGTGTCTCAACATAGAACTACATTTTGATCAGAATTTTTCCACATCCTTTTCCCAGATAGGAACTTCTTAATTTAAGCAAACATAATTTAATTAAAGGGGTAGTTCACCTTGACTTGTAATTAAGTGGAGCAATAACAATAATTTTGCAGCATTACAGAGCATGGTTTTTTAGATTTTTTTTTTCTTTGTATTTTGCCTGACGAAGGGGCCTTGGTGCTCTGAAAGCTTGCAATGTATTTTTATTGTTAGCCAATATATTTATCAATTCTACAATACTTCTTGTATTTGTTTTTTTTTTTTTGTTATTAGATGGGGTCAGTGACCCCCATTTAAAACCAGGAAAGAGTCAGAAGAAGAAGGCAAATAATTAAAAAACTATAAAGAATAAATAACGAAGCCAACTGAAAAGTTGCTTAGAATTAGCCATACTATAACATATCAATTTTTAAAAAATTTTTTTTACAGCATGTGGATCTGAAAGTAAGAAGACCGCAAGATTCGGAAATACAGGATGGAGACTGGGTTCTGATTATAAACACCAATGCGTATTTTGTTGCTCTAAGTGTCATTGGACCTAAGCTTCCACTAATTCTTCATGTGAGTATCCTGGTACATACAAACACTCTATCTCTATGTATACTGTGTGTATACATGGCACCATAGGCGGAGGGTGATTTTTTTTGTTTGGGTAGGCTAAGTCTAATGTTACTTCAACAGTTTTTTTCAACAGTGAGTTTCCGCTGCCCCCCCCATCTCGCTCCGCAATTTGAACTTATAGCGTCGGAGCGGGTGGAGGAGGGGCCGCATCACTAGTGCAACTATCGCTATTGCGCTGGCTGTGCTAGAAGAGCCGAATTTCTGTTTTAAAAAATGGAAATGCGGCTCTTAAAGAGGTGGCTTTTTGCCGCCCCTGGTAACTGGCCGCTCTGTGCCGGCTGAGGGTCTCACCTTGTCTCATGGCT
>CM044445.1:16362064-16374495 GCA_024363595.1 Xenopus borealis
AGGAAAAACTCAAATAGAAAAAAACTTGATTCAGCGAGTTTAGGGTTAACTCAAATTAGTCTAGTATTCCGCAGGAAAAAGCTGGAATTGAACGCGTTTTCCAGGAAAACACCTCCGGAAAAAAAACTTGAACTACATGGAAGGCTATTAACATCTTTTGCCTACTAAATGCTACAGTTTAATTAATTACACATAGTAGTAAAAAAAAATTCCCAGGTGGCAAAACAAATTGTACTGTGCACTGTGTACCATTGCCCTTAGCTGTTTTATAAATAGGGCCCTTAAATATATATATATATTATAATATCATACATAATTAGGGGACATTTAACGGTTTGTATTGCTTATTTTGAAAAACAATGTTTGTGTATTTATTTGACTGTTCAGTGGTGTGGAGTCTGGAATACCTTACTAATAGCCTTCCATCTCTTGTATTATTACATTACTGTATTGCTTGTAGTATGACAGGTGGATTAGAATGGCTTTCCGTTTCTTTTGTCTGCTAGGTCTAAACACATAATAGTGACCTTAGCAACGGATGTCGATGAATGTGAGCAAGATCCCTTTCTGCTGCTTAAAAGTGAAGAAGGCTTCCAGTGGGATGTCAGATCTACAATTGGCTTTAGAATGGAGGTAAAACTTTGGTTCATCATTTACTGCATGCATGTGTTAGTAGCTATTTCCTGACAGTTTTAGTTGTGTGCTCATACATAATATATGGGTGTATTGTGTGCAATCTATCCTTACAATTGTTGTCATTGCTGTTTCAGGCATCTGGCAGTTACACAATCTCTAATGTCGGTAAATCTTTGCCGGGGAAATCGCTTCCAGATACTAAGGAGGGTCTGATCCAAGCAGCGAAAAATAAAGGCGCCAATACTATAGTCTATCTACAAATTCCAAATGCTATTGCCATCACCCAGTCTTTTCCGTGTGGTGAGTACTGTGCCATTGAAATGCCACAGAGAAATTTGGGTTTGCAAACTGTACAAATCTTACAAACATATAAAATTGGCAAAATAGTACAGTTAAGAGGAATTGAGCCAAGCATCAATGAAAGGTGTACATTGTTACTGATCTCATATTTTCAGATATCTTAAAACCCTACAAGAATGTATTGTATTAATGTACATAGGCAACAGGTAACGCTAAGCCCACTTGTGAGCCTTCCTGAGGAACTTCTGAAGTGGCCAGATCCTTGGGGAGCTACTAGTCCCGGATTTGTGGAGAGGCCACCCAGGCCCGGGCCTAGGGCGGCACGGGTTTAGGGGGCGGCTAGGGTTGCCACCTGGCCGGTATTTTACCGGCCTGGCCGGTATTTTTGACGGTTGATCCCAATGTTATTAATAGGGGAATAAGATAAATATATAGGAAGGCCGGTATTTTTCTACAGAAAAGGTGGCAACCCTAGGGGCGGCATGCTGCCCAACACACTCACATTGGTTCAGAAATGTAAATTTCCCTTGTGCCAATTCCCATTGCTCCGTCCCGATGATGAAAATTTGAGCAAATAAAAGGGAGGGGACAGGGGCGACAAACGACAGCGGGCCTAGGGGCGTCCACTATGTAAATCAACCCTGGGAGTAGGGTTGCCACCTGGCCAGTATTTATGATAGTTCATCCCAATGTTATTAATAACAGGGGGTGGTCACCTTTGAGTTAAGTTTTAATATGATGTAGAGAGTGATATTCTGAGACAATTTAGTTTTCATTTTTATATTATTTCTGGTTTTTGAATTATTTAGCTTTTTATTCAGCTGCTCTCTAATCTGCAGTTTCAGCAATCCTGTTGCTAAGGTTCAAATTCCCCTAGTAACGGTGCATAGATTTGAATGAGAGACTGGAAAATAAATAGGAGAGCCTGAAAGCAATGCTAGAAATAAAAGGTAGCAATAACAATACATTTGCAGCCTTACAGAGCCTTTGATTTTAGATGGGGTCAGTGACCCCCCCATTTGAAAGCTAGAAAGAGTCAGAAGAACTAATAAAAACAATAAAAAAGAAAAAGAATAAGTAAAGGCCGATTGAAAGGTTACTTAGAATTAGCCTTTCTATAGCATACTAAAAGTTAACTTAAAGGTGAAGACACCCCCAGCTCAGAAGAAGAAACTAAAGAAGGATGGTCTTTTACATTTCATCTGTACTTTGACAGAACATACAGAGCCGAACTGTACTGTTTTGCCTGCAAATAATTGCATCGAGGTACTGAAAGAAAGCGAGAAAGTGGTCAGATGCACGGATAAACACCTGATGGTACAGCTGGATGAGAATATACAAAAGGTAATGTCAGAGCACTCTCACATTGTGAGAAAAAATCTTCATTTAGAATAGCTACACAACAAGATTATCTGACACTCTATGAGAAACAATTCAACTGTGTTAAATACAGGTTACAGATCCCCAGGGGCATAAATCAGATACACAGGTATGAGACCTGTTATCCAGAATGGAACTGGGGTTTTCTGGATAATGGATCTTTCTGTAATTTGGAACGTCATACCTCTTGTCCACTAGAAATAAACATTAAGGGTAGGGACAGACAGGGAGATTCGGGGAGATTCTGTCGCCTGGCATTTTTAGCAAGCGACAATCTCCCCGAATTTCCTTCTCCCTGTCTGTCCCTACCCTAAATCCCCATAGGCTGTTTTTGCTTCCAATAAGGATTAAATTATATCGTAATCGGGATCAAGTACAAGCTACGGGTTTACTATTACGGAGTAGAAAGAAATCATTTATAAAAAGTTATATTATTGGGATAAAATGGAGCCTACGGGAGACAGACTTTCCGTTATTTGAAGCTTTCCTGATAATGAATGCCATACCTGTACCAGCAAACCAAATGAATCCCCAAACAAAGGAACCATTACTACTACTTGAATAACTACTTATACAAGAAGTGAAGCTCATTTTGGTTATTCATTACTAATTTTTATTAATTATTAAACACAAACTGGTAAACGTCACTTGCAATTGAATGGAAACATGATTCTGGAGCACTGTAATAAGGTATAATCTAGTCCCCGTTAAAGAATTCAAGTAGTAACATTTGCTAGTTTCCGGGAATACTGTTCCAGGTTTCCGTTGATGTTGGAAATGTCTGGTTTTTCAAGCTCCCAGTGGTTTCCCGCAAAAGTCAGAGCGATGCCAAATTAGTTGACAATGCAATAATGGAAATATAACATAGCAAAACGTTGCTTTTTGACTACTTGGAATAAATGATTGCTGGTCAGTAAAGTATGAATGAGTTCTTTTCTCATTATACCCAAAAGAATATATTCATCCCCCCCCCCCCCATAGGAAATACTGGGATTTGACCTCAGATGGCTAAACAATGGCAGTGAAGGCAATTTAGGGTCAAATTTGGGGAGAAAGCATATTTTATCTCTTTGATATTCCTAAAAGTCAAGCTTGAAGGTCAATGTTTGCTTAGTTTAACAATAATTAATTAATGTGGCCAGGTATAAGCATAAGGTATATTAAGCACAGCCCAGTTTAGGAGTGCACTTGAATAGGCAGTTAGTTGTATACCCTAAAACTAATGTTATGATACTATCAATGACTGATACTTTGTATCCAGGTATAACAAATACTGTGATTCAGCCAATACCAATAATAATATAGCAAATATAGGTTGAGCTCATTATAATCTATTTTTCTATTAGGCTTGTGGTTCTTGGCCTGTTACCATATTTAAAGACTCCGACTGCCAACTTGAGAACAAAGGAGAGCCCAGTTTGTGGGTTGCATCATTGGAGAAATGCAAAATAAATAAATACGGACAATTCTTATACGCTGAGGTGAGTGCATGGGATTAACAATTCTGAAAGGTGCTTTAACTTATATTGGCAAAGCTGTTTGCTTTGGGGCTTTGGTTTGAAGGCTAATGATAACAGCTGCGTGGTCACCAATATCAGGCAGGTATAAAAATCCCCTTGGGCGAAGACTTGCCCAATGGGTCACGTAGGCCCCCAGCAGGGGCATAATTTATGGGGCACAAGCCCCCATGAAAATTATTTCTGGAGCCCCTCATGAAGATTATTTCTGGAGCCCCCCCCCACAGAGGCGTAACTACTGGGGGAGCAGGGGGTGCAACTGGGCCAGGGCTCGCACCCACGCAGGGCCCCACCTGGCAGTTTTGCGCCTGCTGTAGCTGGCTGGAATCAGCTGCACAGGAATCAGTCACAGACGAGCAGTGGCGTAACTACCAGGGGTGCAGAGGGTGCAGAGGGTGCAATTGTACCAGGGCCCCCACCCCCTTGGGGCCCATCGGAGCCACGATAATGGTTATGTTAGGTGGTTATCTAGGGGGAAAGTTTACAGCACACATGCCATCAACACTCCAGCATGGGATTTATAGAGGTAGGGGCCTGACTGGGGGGCCCAGGCGCCCATCCTGTACCGGGCCCACCAGGGTGTAGTTACGCCACTGTAGACGAGGCAGGCCCGGCTGCATGATCCGCCCCCACCTAGTCCCGTTACTGGCCCCTCTATGATTCCCAAGGCCAATGATTGGATAAATACAGTAAATCTGGTGTGTTGCACACATTTACACAATTTTTTTGTTGTTATTTCAGCTGATTCAGACAATAGATACATTCTCAACTGATCCAGTAAGTACTCATGTGTGTTAGAATCTATACTGTATTGTTTTACCATGTAATGGGTAAATCTGTAACATAGGGTGGGTGTTAGTAAAAGGGTAACTACCCCAATCATCACAACTTGTACAAACTTTATCCAGTGCAAGATATTATTACCACCATACATTCACCTTTTACTAGAGATCATGAGTAGACACTTAAAGGAGAAGTAAAACCTGTCGGCCCCAAATGCCTCCCCCACATAGGGGCACAAGCCCCCCCATGACGATTATTTCTGGGCCACCCACAACGACCCCACTCACGAAATCATGGGTGACCAATCAAGAAGAATATCTTCCTTGGTAGTCCCGTCACTGCCCCACAGTATTATTCCCAATGCCAGTGATTGGATAAACACAGTAAATCTGGTGTGTTGCACACATTTACACAGTTTTTTGTCTGTTTCAGACAGTAGATACATTCTCAACTGATCCGGTAAGTGCCACCGTGTGTTAGAATCTATACTGTATCTTTTAACCATGTAAAGGGTAAATCTGTAACATGGGGTGGATAAATGTTAAAGGGTAACTACCCGAATCATCACAACTTTTACAAACGTTATTCTGTGCAAGACATTACCACCATACATTCCCCTTTCACTAGAGATCATGGGTAGACACTTAAAGGCGGCCAAACACGGACCGATGAAAGCTACCGACAGAGTTGGCAGCTTCTTGGCCCATGCATGAGGCCCTCAGACGGGTTTCCCCGATTGAAATCTGGATGAAAGTTGGCCAGACAGAACTAAAAATCCTGTATGGTGCACCCATTTACTCTTCATTATAATCTGATCATTGGGCCCTAGGGCCCACGATTGCTCAGGCCTTTATCGCCCACCTCAAGGCACATTGCCAAACGGGCGGATCTCTATGTGTATGGCCACCTTAACACAGTGTTTGTGTGTTAATGTGAGTCTAATCTCTGCAGGGGATTAAAGGACAACTAAACCCTAAATTAATGGGCTAAAATGCCATGTTTTATATACTAAACTTATTACACCAGCCTAAAGTTTCAGCTTGTCAATAGCAGCAATGATCCAGGACTTTAAACTTGTCACAGGGGGTCACCATCTTGGAAAGTGTCTGTGACACTCACACACTCAGTGGGCTCTGAGCAGCTGTTGAGAAGCTAAGCTTAGGGGTTGTCACTAATTATCCAGCAGAAAATTAGGTTTGTATGTAATATAAGCTGATGCTACAGGGCTGATTATTACATTCTAATGCACCAATTGCACTGGTTTCTGTGCTGCCATGTGTAATTATATATGTGTACTGTATATTGTGAGTGGGTCCCTAAGCTCAGTAAGTGACAGCAGCACAGAGCATGTGAATCAGTGAATCAGCAGAAAAGAAGATAGGGAGCTACTGGGGCATCTACTGGGGAGACACAGATCTTTACTGCTAAAGGGCTGTGGTTGCCTTGGGCTGGTACAGAAATCCAAAACATAATGTCCTTGTCCTTTAATAAAATATACTATAAGTAAAGTGGTGTATTTATTAATATAATAGTGCAACCAGGAGAGGGACTAGAAACTTTTTTTTGCAGGAGACCGGACAATTTGTTTATGAACATTATTCTTCTCTTCTGTTGCAGAAAACAATCACTTGCAACCCTGTTCGTGTCCAAATGTTGGTGTCGCCGAGTCTGGATTTCTCCCAGGCTACTAGCAAGTTAGAGATTGGTGAAGATATCCATGTGCAGGTACAAACCTTGCATGTGTTCTGCTACAGTAGTTCAGCCCTGGTCTATGATGGCTACAATTATTATCGGTTGTTAATATAGCTTTGCCTGTAATGACCTGTAATGACCTACAGCTCGATTGTTAATCACATCCATAAATAAGTCTAGATTGTATTATAATACACAAAAGCCGTATATATCTTGTAAATTATATCCTTATAAACGGTGAGTTCTGATGTCATCAGTTATAAACGGTGAGTTCTGATGTCATTTCTGTCACATGACTCCCCCAGTTGCAAAATACGAGGATATTAGAAGTTACCTCGGAGTTCCATGACCTGTATAAAAACACTCGGCCTTCGGCCTCGTCTTTTTATATGGTCATGAAACTCCTAGGTAACTTATAATATCCTTATATTTTACAAGAGGGGGTACTTTATTCACTATATACTCAATATGTTGCATTTAAGATGACCCTCAGTGGCAGAACTAGATGATATTGGGCCCCACATAAAATAAATTTTAGGGCCCGCATCATATCCAAAGGTTGAGCTGTTTTACCAATATATGTTGATTTTACTCATGGGGGCCACTGTACTGCAACTGCAGGGTCTGCTTCCTCTCTAGTTCCACCCCTGGATGCTCCTAAGAATTACTGTTATAATGAGCTTCCTGATCACCACTTGTATATGTTTTTTTCCCTTGCAGGTTAACACCACTGAGCCTTTTTTGCTCCTCGATGAGTGTTTTTTGGAAGTGGATGAAAAAAAACACATAGTCAAAGAGAATGTTTTTGTTCAAAAAAAACTTACTTGGAACTTCAGCACTGAGCTTCATTCTACAAGGGGCGGAAGGCTGACCTGCATCTTCTGTGTAAACAACAGACCGGTGAGGGTTTCCCTTTGCCTCATAAAACCTGTATAATGGTAGAATATGTGAATCAGACAAATATCATCCTTGGCATGTTGGCACTTGAATAGTTATAGTTCAATTTTCAAAATATATTCATGCATAACTTTATTTGTAAAGCACTGTTAATGGGATACTGTCATGGTAAAAAATTTTTTTTTTTTTTTTCCAAAATGCATTAGTTAATAGTGCCACGCCAGCAGAATTCTTCATTGAAATCCATTTCTCAAAAGAGCAAACAGATTTTTTTATATTCAGTTTTGAAATCTGACATGAGGCTAGACATTTTGTCAATTTCCCAGCTGCCCCAAGTCATGTCACTTGTGACCTGATAAACTTCAATCACTCTTTACTGCAATTTGGAGTGATATCACAACCTCCCCCCCCAGCAGCCCAACAATAGAACAATAGGAAGGTAACCGGATAACAGCTCCCTAACACAAGATAACAGCTGCCTGGTAGATCTAAGAACAGCACTTAATAGTAAAAAACCATGTTCCATTCAGTTACATTGAGAAGGAAAAACAACAACCTGCCAGAAAGCAGTTCCCTTCTAAAGTGCTGGCACAAGTCACATGACCAGGAGCATATGGGAAATTGACAAAATGGCTAGCCCCATGTCAGATTTCAAAACTGAATGTAAAAAAATCTGTTTGCTTTTTTGAGAAATGGATTTCAGAGCAGAAGTCTACTGGAGCAGCACTATTAACTGATGCATTTTGAAAAAGAACATGTTTTCCCATGACAGTTTCCCTTTAATGAGCTGCAGCACTGTAGAATACAGCCTCTATCACTTGCAATTCTTCACTATCTGAGAAGGGGCTGTATATGCTCTGCATGTAAGTCAGTTTCTCCTCTAACCTTTTCGCTGTCCCCATCTATAGGGTTGCGAGTATTATGAGCAACTGCGTAGCTCTTTGGACGTGACCATCGATGGACCAATAGATCAGAGTAAGTAATCAGTTGAAGCATTTTCTGAAGTTATTAATGACTTCTTCATAGCAAGGAAGACTGCATTGCTATGAAGCTCTAACTGACCAACATGATCAACATGACCTATAGGTAACTTTTAATGTAGATTAATATTTTAAAAAGTATTTATTAGTGTCATTATCACTTTAAACATTGACATCTAGTTTGGAAATGAATATGAACATTAGCTTGTGTTTTTGAGGGGCGGAACTGAAGTCCCCCAAAGGTAAATTGGAAAATATCTAGGTAGAAGAATGCAGTATTTATCGATGCCTATGATTAAGTGTCTTAGGGACACGAAATGCGTAAGGCTCGAGATGTTTGAGACGATTGTTGAAATAAAGATTTTTTCTACTTTTAATACCAACTAGTTTTGGTGTGATCTGTATATGTGGCATCCTAGAGTGCCCTATGCTTTTTATATTGAGATTATGGAGAGCAGCTGGCGCCTCTGTTGTCCTTGTCCCAAACTCAAAGTGATGTCATAGATGACAAACAGTCAGGACAGGGGCAACGGATGACCTCAGGAAGGAGTGTGCATTGACCTTAGCTCAAGCGGGAGGGGAGATGAGAAGGAGAGGAAGGAAGCCACCGGAAGCCTAAATAAACAGTTGAACAGAGGAAAGGAGAAAGGGGAACAGACAATGAGGGCTCATCACCCTGAAGCGGGAGGGAATGTACCAGGGACACAAGGGAAAGAGGGGGAGTCACTGTCTGGCTTTTATATTCATCACACAAAACACACTATAAAAACAAATGAAAGACTTGTGAATTGCTACTGGGAAATGTTGCCAAAACTAACAGAAACCAATTGTGACTGTATCGTTGTGTCTGCTCAGACCCAGGTCTCAGCATGCCGTCTATACTGGGAATAACCTTTGGGGTCTTCGTGATTGGAGCGCTACTTACAGCTGCCTTGTGGTACATGTACACCCGCACACGTGAGTATAATAAAGATATTCATAATTCTTTGTTTTCTAACAATCATGGCCTATCTATGGATCGGCAGCCATTACAGAGGTCAACTTAAGCTACAGGCCCACATCAACTATGGAACATCTGTAGATCAGCAACAGATAGGAGCCCTCAACCAAGAGTCTGTTACTTGTGGCCCTACTGTTGTCACTTACAGGGACAGACGCAACTCTTGCATATTTTCCCCTTGGGTAATACGGTAGTTCCCAATGAATTAGTTCTCTGATAAGATACAGAGAAGCCCACAGCTTTGAAAAGACAACCAAAGGGTTTCTGTTGCCCCCAATCTGAGATCTTTGCATTTCTATATAAAACCCTAGACAACATACATGTGGCAAATTCAATTTAGGGGTTATTTGCCTATCCTATTGACCCAAATGTTTTTTGTTTTTATACTGCTCTAATTCTACTGAATTCAGTGAGGAGTATGACCGTCATTACCAATATTTGACACAAACCTAAGCCTTCTTACAATCTTCTAGGTTTGTCCTTTAAGATGCAGCCCGTATCTACAGCAGCTGGAGGTTCTGAAAACAGCAGCACCAACCACAGCATTGATAGTACGCAGAGTACTCCATGTTCGACCAGCAGCAGAGCATAACAGAGAAGGAGCCCTCTTAAACCCACCTTCACCCATGTTCCAGAAGATCCGTAGATCAAAGGAAGAGTGATCGTATAGACAGGTGTTCCAACCAAACAAGACCGAACACAGATCTCTACTGTGAACCAACCAAAACAGAATATTCCACCCATTCTTACACTGGGCCTTGTAAAGGCAGAAATGATGGAATACTTGCAGGGAAAGGGAAGTAGAAGAGATGGTTTTAGGCAAACGTTTTCAGAGACAAGGAAGAAGCCTACACCCCAGCCTAAGCACTGCGGCAAGCAACTTTTTTCATTGCCATGGAGGAACAACAAATTCTACGCCATTTGCACTTGCTTCAGTGTTTGCAGACTACAGTTGCCAATCATGAGACCAAAACCCAATGAATGTTTTCCCTCTGGCTAATAATTTAAGGGTTTGGAAAACTAAAAGCATTTCTCGCCACTTGTTCAAATTATTGTATTCTCCTTATGGGTTACTTTTGAACCTACAAACCAATTGGGTTTCTTTCATTTGTAAGTGTATTTCGAATATACATATCCTTAAATATGATATTATTCCGCTATACAGGTATGGGATCTGTTATCCAGAGTGCTCGGGACCTGGTGCTTTATGGATAAAAGATATTTCTGTAACTTGGATCTTCATAACTTAAGTCTACTAGAAAATCATGTAAATAAACCCAATAGGCTGGTTTTACCTCCAATAAGGATTAATTATATCTTAGTTGGGATCAAGTACAAGCTACTGTTTTACTATTACAGTCAAAAAGAGGAAATCGTTTTGGATTATTTGATTATAATAGAGTCTATGGGGTCTATGGGAGGCAGCATTTTTGTAATTTGGAGTTTTCTGGATAATGGGTTTCTGGATAACGGATCCTACACCTGTACTTGCAATTGTGTTGTTTCCTTATAGGAATCATTGTAGCCTTAAAAATGTATATGTCTTTAAAACTTTGCACATTCCAATGGCTAATATAAGCTATGTATTTAAGAAAGAAAAAAAAAAATATATATATATATATATGTTCAATTTAAAGGCCTCAAGTACAACTAGGGGTATTAGTTCTGGAACCCTAAGGGGCATTAAATGGCACAGTTACGACTACTTCAAAGAGCACTTGCACCCAACTCAAGGGACTTACATGCAGGCTTTGCACCTTTGGGAGTGTGGGATCCATGTTCAATAAGTCACAGGGACGCCAATGTATTGCCCCTCACAATTAAATTCCTGCTAAACACAGGGAGTACTGTATTCACAAGAAAGGCACAGAGATTTGCTCTATGTTTTGGAATATAAGCCAGGCCCAATACCTTTATAAGCTTCCTAAGGACCACTATAAAATATTATTCTTCTTCTTTAAAGGGAAAAAAAGCTGCTTTTGTGCCATCACAAATGACTAAGCAGGTGCTTTCATGATAATTAAGACATATTTAGTGTCCCCAGCTGTACTGGAATTACATTTTTACTGCCTTTTACATGGAGTGCCAGTTATTCTATGATTTAGGGCCCTTACACACGGGCGTTTTAACCTGCGCTCCGTTTTGCTGCAGGTATAGACGCATTCAATTCTTTTCAATGGGGCTGTACTCACATGAACGCATGTTGGCGCCAAACGCAGGTTCAGATGCAACATGCTGTATTATTCCTGCGTTAGTGTGAGTACAGCCCCATTGAGTGCGTCTTTACCTGCGCTCCACCAAGGCTGAACGCAGCAAAACGGAACGCAGGGGAGCGCAGGTTAAAACGCCCATGTGTAAGGGCCCTTAGACTGACGCTTCTGTCACTGACTCCGTATTTCTGGACAGAGCTGCAGTTCCTAGGCGAAAAAGAGAGACGGCGCTCCAAATTCAAATTCATTTAGAAAGATCATTTTGTTGCATGAAAGTGCTGCCTTATATATTTGTGCACATTCAAATGTTTTCTCTTATAAAGGAATATAAAAAAAATGTTTTTTTAATTAAAGTTCAAGCTAGTGTTTTGTGTAAGGTTTCTGCACAGCAGGGCTAAACTACAGCAGTGACTTCTCAAGCATTCTTCTTCTGATGACATTGGCCAGAGAGGCATCATGTACAGTATATACAGTAAGATACAATTTCAGTATAGCAAGCCCTGCTGCATATACTTAATATAGCGGATTGTTTTGAAAGTAAAAAGTTTTTTTTCTACATGAATTTTTGGTGTAGTCTTATGTAGGGATGTATCAGACCCACTATTCCTTTGTGAAAGATTCGCCCGAATACCGAACCGAATCCTAATTTGAATATGCAAAGTAGGGTAAGGTAAGGAAAAAGTGTGGATAAATATTTGACTTCATCGTTTTGTGATTAAGTCGTGTAATTTCCCTTCTTGTTCCCAATTTGCATATGCAAATTTGGATTCAGCCAGGCACAAGAATTCAGCCGAATCTGAATCCTACTGAAAAAGGCTGAATCCCAAACAGAATCCTGGATTTGGTGCATACCTAGTCTTATGTTCTTAAAAGGCCTCCGGTGTGATCTAACCCTGCTGAACTGGTTAAATGGGAAGATTACTGTAAAATGAACATTATGTATAATGCCACTGGCACTGTTCAAAGATAACTCAATTGTTTGTGGCTTTTTTCATTTGCAGCTGTTGTGCCTATGGAACACCTGGTAACATCAGTC
>CM044445.1:16468683-16479471 GCA_024363595.1 Xenopus borealis
AGAGAGAGAGAGATTGTGTATGTGAGAGAGTGTGTGTGTGTGTGAGAGAGAGTGTGTCAATACAATAACTATTACCAGTATTGGGTTAAAGATGGATCTCTGAAGGTGGTCTGACAGGAGGCAGATCCTTACTCCACACAGCTGGGGCGTAGAGAAGCTGCAACAGCCTGGCCTCGCACAGGGTAACTGTCAGGACAGGAGGGAGGGTCGGGTAGGAGTCGGCTTTACACAAACATATGCACCGTCTGCACCTCTCCCGGCACATTCCTGCTGGGCTCTCCCTGTCACATGGTTAAACTGCCTAAGGGAAGAAGGGAGATGTGCCCTCCCCACTGCACATGAAACCCCCGCCGGATCCTGCCACCTAGCAGCGTGAGGGGCTGTTTGGAGCTGTCAAGAGGGGCCCACTGCGGGACCCCCCATTCAGCCCTGGGCCCAGGACACTTGTACCCCCTGAAGGCAGCCCTGCCCTTATCGGACCAGACTTTCATACTGCCCATTTGAGCTAATTTATGGAAATGCATATTATTTCATAGTGGGGTACGAGGATCTGTATGTTGCTCGTAAAAGGTGTGGTTCACCTTCAAGTTAACTTTTAGTATATTGTAGAAGGGCCAATTCTAAGAAACTTTTCAACTGGTCTTCATTATTTATTTTTCATAGTTTTTTAACAATTTGCAATTTTCTTCTGTTTCTTTTCAGCTTTCAAATGGGGGTCACTACAAATGTATCGTTATTGCTACTTTATATTACTTATCATTCTATTTCCTTGGAGCCAGTTTAAAAGTGGGTTAATGTTATGGTTTACAACAGGGGTGCCCAGACTTTTTTACACTGGGACCTACTCTCGACACTTGGCACCCATCAGAAGATCTACCTTGTTAACATGCGGCAATTTTTTTTTACCACACCCAGTTTTTTGGCCCTACCTCCTAATTACCATGTTAATTTTACACTTATACACTTGCTGGTTCAGGAATTACATTTTTATATGGTAGACAGGTAGAGTGTTTTTTTTGCAGTGTAAATGTAAACAGTGTAATTTAGATGACAGGAGAGTAAATCATAACCTAAAAGCCACCAGCAACACTGATGTTTTTGCACTTTTATCAACAAATTAAATGAATTCAGGAGTACCTAATAATATGCCCTCTCCACAGGACTTCAGCAAGCAGAGACACTTATCCAGGAGCTGCAGCACCGTGCACCAGGGAGTCTCGTCTGAAGTCTCGTGAGACTCCCGACATCACGGCCAGGAAGTGCCGGTGAATCCTTGGGGCAGAGATCAACGTCGTGGGCACCCCTGGTTTACAACATCAGTTAAAGGTAGTGCTATGACAATGTCCAAGTATGTCATTTTCGATACTACTTTATAAGGGAATGAGGACAGGTTTTCAGAGGGACCTGGAGGGTCCAGAAGGAGGGCAATAGATTTCGAGTTATTGGTGATCAGACCAGAATTCTGTCCAAACCTGTGTAACAGTTTATATCTGTTATAGTTTTCCCTCTGTCCCCCACATATAACAATGTATCATCCGCATACATTTGAAAACGTTCCTCCAGGTGGCCTAATTTAAGAAACTAATGTCTGCATGTGCTCTGACGTGTTGTGCCAAGGGCTCCATGGCTAGAGCAAATAATAGTGGGGAGAGGGGACTGCCCTGCCTAGTACCTCTCTTCAGTGGAAATGGGTCTGTAAGTTCTCCATTAACCCGTAAAGACGCTTTAGGGGCTTTGTATAGTACAGTTGTACAATATTAATGAATTTGTCTATTCCAAACTTTTCTAGCACTAACATAGATATGTCCACTCAATGGTATCAAATGCCTTAGCAATATCTAAGGCTATAATCGTGTGTTGTATAAATTGACTCCAAGGGATAAATCTTTAACTAGTTAAGTCTAGTAGTGCATGGCATATTAGAGACCTCTGGTGGTCAAACTGAGGTAATACACTAATGAAAAATAAATTTTCTCTGTAATACCATGCTGTAAAAAAGTACAAATTTATTGATGCATTAAAAAATACCAGTTACCCCACATGGAGCCTGATGCGTTTCGTGCTTCTCAGCACTTAATCAAAGGCCATTAGGAGACAGGGACAGACCTACTCCTTAAATACGGGCTTCATCACCCAATAAGCCTTCCCATAGGTTAAAATCAATTTCAGCTTGTTCAGGTCTCAATCACTGGGCTTGTAATACAAGGATTGGGCCTACGGACACGTTGTTTCAAAACTAAGGGGCACAAGAATTACAGTATAATACAATATCTTGCATAAACTAAGTCATATGGTATAATCAATTTATACATAGCAGGTAACATCAAAAATGTAGTTCAATCCTAATGGTAAGCGTGTCTGTAGATAAAAAATCCAATATACTTCCCTTTTATGTAACAAATTAAGCAGATCACCCCCTCTTACTCCTATCTTAACTTTTTCTATTGCCTGCACTAAGAAATATCTGATGTCACTGCTGCAATCTTTAAAGTGCCTAGTGACATTCGTTTTCATAATGAATTTGGGATTATTAATTTGGCCTATATGTTCCCTAATCCTCTCTTTTAAGGGTCGCTTAGTACACCCAACATATTGTTTATTACACTTTTTACAGGTAATTAGATAGATTACTCCTGAGCTATTACAATTGATGTAGCTTTTGATCCCAAAGGATTTGCCAGTGACCGAAGACTTCTTTCTTGTGATATCTGGATATATCTGCACGTTATACATCTCCTATTACCACATTTATAGCACCCACTAAACTTCAGAAATTGAGATTTGCCTATTGTTTTCTCCTTAAAGTGACTCGATGACAACTAGTCACCTAGGGTATGAGCTCTCCTGGCTACATTATGTATTCCCCTGGTCTAAGATGTTAGCGAAATCTGAATCAGCATATAAGATCGGAAGAAACTTTTTTTTTTTT
Source organism: Xenopus borealis (assembly GCA_024363595.1). NCBI lineage: Eukaryota > Metazoa > Chordata > Amphibia > Anura > Pipidae > Xenopus > Xenopus borealis. The sequence goes on from CM044445.1 coordinate 16,471,613, forward strand.
TGCCCATAATTGTCATTGGTATGTGCCAAGTTGACATAGAGACACCTGATGTTTAAGGCTATAGATTTGCCAGGTATGAATCCAGTTTGGTCTTCATGCACTAAGTTTAGAATAACTTGTCCCAATCATGTCGCTTACACCTTGGCCAGGATTTTTATATCTGCTGTTAGCAGAGAAATGGGTCTATAGGCCTCACATTGTCTTGGATCTTTGCCCGATGTGGCAAGTAGTACTATTGTGGCATTGTATTGGGAGGGTGGTAAAGAGCCTGTTGTCAAAGCTCTGTTGAAAAGTGTTGTTAGCTAGGGGACTATAATGCTTTGTGGAATCTTTGTTAGATTTCCATGGGGAGGCCATCTGGACCTGCTGCTTTATGGGGGGGGGAACTATTTGATAGCCTCATATACTTCAGTTTCTGTTATATCTTGTGCTAAGAATGAGTTTAGTTCTTGTGAAAGTTGAGGGAGCTGAACTTCATTCAGGAATTGTGTGATTTCCTGTGTATTATTTTGCAGTTTGGATATATATAAGTTTATGTAAAAGTCATGTAGGGTTTCTTTAATGTGATTAGTTTGCATGGTTATTTGTCCTTGAGTGTCGTATAATTCAGATATTATAGGTGGAGTATCATGGGTTTTAGCAAGATAAGCCAGTAGCTTGCCTGCTCTTTCACTGTGCTCAAAGAAGTTTGCTTTGTTAAATAGCAGCCCTCTTTTAGCTTTTTGTTGTAAGAGAGTATTTTTATGCTGTTTCTGCCTGTCTTAAAAGTTGCAGGTTTTGTGGCCTGGGGTCCATTTGGCATTGTATGGTTAAATTTTGGACTTGTTGTTCTAGGTTTGCTTCCTCTTGAGCTGAGGCCTTTTTAACTGCTGTGATTTCAGAGTGGAGCAGGCCATGAAGGTCATAGGTGGATTTTCATTAAGGCTTGGGGAGGCTAAGCCTTCCCAAAACTGTTTGCATGAAAAATTTAAAGAAAATTTCAAAGAAAAAAATTAAAAACCTCTGGCTTTGAGTTTGTCTGGGGGAGGGGCAATGGGTGCTGCTGGGGTCAGGGCCAAGAGACAAAGCATTTTATAATCCTCCATCGGCTTGTTTGGTATGTGGGGAGTGTTTCATACTTACATTACACAAAAAATAAATACCATCAATGGTCAATGGTAGTTCCATTGATCTGTTCAGGTAGGTGTTATCTGAAATTGGAAAAAGTATGAAGGTGTGATGCAGCCATTATAATACCACTGTGACCAGATCTCACTTTCACACCTCTGAGAATTTTATCCAACCCCTATAGTTCAATGGAACCATTGTGATATTGGTGACTGTTTATTTAAAGGGCATGTTAAACAGAAATCAAGACTTTTTTTCAATTGCTTTCCTTCTTTTACTTTTTACTGTTTTCCCAAAATTGAAGTTTAAAATGTAATGTTCCTGTATCTGGAGTTTCAGTCTGGCAGCTTAGTGATCCAGGAGCATCTGAACTGTAACAATTTGCTACAATTAGTTGATACAATTAGTTACAATATTTATTAGCAGTATATGAGGAATATTAGCAACTATTGTATCAATTCAATTCACTTTTCTCTGGATCAGCTAACAGATCAGTTCAGCTACATTCACTTTACACACAAATGTTGTGTTGATGGTTGAATACAATATAATAGTAGATGAGGTTGAAACTATTATATTGTATTACTTTGATATATCCTGATTTTTCAGCTAACAGATCAGTTCAGCTACAAACTTTTTTTCTCAACCTCATCTACTATTATATTGTATTACTTTGATACTGCAGTAAAAAGGCAGCTGCTGTTTTTTGAGGGGACCAAAATACATCTGCATTATACTTTGTATGTAGACAATCTCCCATAAATGACAATTAACATATCCCTTGTGTTCTATGTGAAAGTAGACCAATAAACAAAACATGCTTTAATGTTAAACAACCCAATCATTAGCCCTGATTTCCAGTAATGTGGATGAACTGAACATTTTCTATAATTTTGATGAGAGTGCTATGCATGTTATTTTCAAAATAGTCTGGGCTTAGAGTCCTGTGCGGGTCCATTTTTAAGGACCCGTACCCGCAATTCACAACCCAGACCCGCGACCCGCATTCTTACCTGCTTGGACCCACGACCCGACCCGTACCCGCGATCTGCGACCCGGACCCGCTGACCATCAAGAATCAGGAAGTGCTGTCATTGTAAACCGGAAGTGGCATCATCGGAAGTAGCCGCAATCAGAATCAGAAAAAAAGGAGTAAAACAGGAAGTGCTGTCATTGTAAACCGGAAGTAGCATCATCAGTAGTAGACATGCTCAGAAAAAGGAGTAAAAATCGTTATGGCAAGGATCCGCGACCCGACCCTCAACCCGCCAACCTGCAAAACCACCGGCCCGCTTCTATACCCGCACCCAGAAATTCTATGAACAATCTGCAGGGTACCGCAGGATTTTGCGGGTAACCCACAGGTACCCGACCCCTTGCAGGACTCTATCTGGGCTTCATATGCAGCTTGTGGGCCCATCAGTTAGTAGCTCTTACTGTAAGTCAGATAATGTATGGGACAGATTTCAGATTGTAGTGCATATTTAGACAAAAATCCTACCTGTGTTCTCAGTCATTTGAATTACAACTGTTGCCAATGCTTATAATATAGGATTGAATCAGCTGATTCTGCCAGTGGAAAATCACTGTTGTAAAAACTGTTGAAGTAACATTAGGGCTCTTACACACAAGCGTTTTTACCTGCGCTCCCCTGCGTTCCATTTTGCTGTGTTCAGCTGCAGGGGAGCGCAGGTATAGACGCACTTAATGCTTTTCAATGGGGCTGTACTCACACGAACGCATGTAGGCGCCAAACGCAGGTTCAGACGAAACATGCTGCATTTTTCCTGCTTTTGGCACCTACATGTGAGTACAGCCCCATTGAAAAGCATTGAGTGCGTCTATAACTCCGCGGCTGAACACAGCAAAACGCAACGCAGAGGAGCGCAGGTAAAAACGCTTGTGTGTAAGAGCCCTTAGACTTAGCCTACCCAAACAAAAAAAATCACCCTCCGACGAAGGTAGGCCTTAAAGGTCTCCCATGTTATTTCTATATTGTCAGGGGTTAGGTTATGTTGAAAAATTCTTTTATCTTGGTTTTTATGCCTTCATCATTATTTATAATATTTTACCAAACAGGATTAAACAGACATGTCTTATCCTGATGTAGTGAAGGGGGAGACGTTGACCCATGTTACTTGCAGCAATGCAAGATCTGAAATTCTCTGTGGGAGATATTCAGCTGTGTGGATGTTTTAGGAGTAGATCTCTGGTAACAAACACCATGTCTATTCTAGATTGGGACATATATGAAGTTGAAAAGCATGAGAAACCCCTGTAGGGTGCACATGTCTCCAAATCTCTTGTAGGCCCATATTAGACATCAATACTAGAAGGTTGGTAGGTCTATAGCTCTGCTTTGTACCCTGGCTCCGCTGCCTGTCTAGGCATTCATCGAATACTGCATTGAAGTCACCCATGACTATTTCTTGAGCCCGTGGTTAGTTAGCAATGTTTGACATTAACTGGGTTATGCATTTGTCATTGTAAGGTGGTGGAATGTATATGTTAGCCAGTATGGTTTCATATCTGATGTCTTACATTTACACAGATTTACAGTGGGGTAAAAGCTATAAACAAGCATGGTAACCCCTGAAAACCATATATTTTTGTAGAAAACACATTCTGTATATTCCAAACTTGGTAATTATTTATTACCACTCAAAACTGCCATATTGCACAACTACTCTAAATTACATTACATTTCTGAAAATCTCCTAAAAATATTACAATTGGCAGCACTTATCTCACCCAATTTCTTACATACAATTGGAAAACACCCTAAATATTGACACCAATGATCTACTGAACAGTTTGATGCTTAATATGCAAAGATATACCAAAGCAGCTGGCATGTGAGGACCCCAACTGAAAATAGTGCAAATCAATTTTCTTGGCTGCCTATTCGTCTTCTGTGAACAAAACTCTCTGTCTGCGTATAATGTGCAGCAAGACCACCTAAAAAACATATATTTTTGGGGGGTCTTGGCCTAACAGTGCATGGAGTAAGACAGGCTTTGTCAGAGCTCTGAAACTGGGCCCATTAACTTGATACAAGCAGGGTAAAGAATAACCAAACCACCTTCTACGGGGCAAGGAACAAAGACGCAGGTACAATGGGAAGGCCTCAAGATGTCGGTGAGCACGATATGCCCCACGCAGTCTCCCCAGCATGATACGCAATACCGGGAACAAAGCCCAACAGATTCAGAGGAGAGTCTTACAACTGGCACTCTTAAAAATTAGCTTCACGCACTTCGTAAGGATATACAAGGAGATTTACAAAAGGCAATAACAGACCTTCACACAGAGCTAGGGGACATTGGTGAGAGAACGGCCCACTTAGAAAACAAGATGGGCAAAATGGTGGGCTCACATAACGAGTTTATAGACCTCACAGCAGCACTAGAGGAGGAAATTACAACACTGAAACAAAAACTGGGCGATATGGAAGACAGATCACGGCGAAATCCAGAAATAGTTCTACAGAGAAAAAAGGAGAATAACCATAAATTAACATGCAAACCTTCAGGTACACCTCTAGCAAAACTTAAAGCATCATACTCATATTTTGATCCATGGTGAAATACACAAATCTTATGGACTACACATAGTTCTCTCCAGTACACCTAATGTACTCAAGAATTGATTTCTTCTTGGTAGACCAGTACACACTACAAAATATCACTGAGGCAAGTATAGGAAATATCACCTGGTCAGACCATACTCCAACCTCCTTAATACTCAGACACATCAAACCAAATCAGATCCTATTTGGCGCCTCAATGAGACCATGCTACTAGAGCAATCGAAAAATTCCTTAACAAGAAAAAATAACAGAGATAAAGGAAGAACTACACCAGTCAGATCTAATCAAAATGGAACTATGTCTTAGAAGGTTAAAGAGTAGAAGTTATTATAAAAGAAACAAAATAGGAGAGGTATCTGTAAAACAAATTAAAAATCTATGAATAAAGACACAAGTACAAGCCATCCTAGATGAGAGAAGCCTTCCACTATACAACCCAAAACATATAGCAGATAGGTTTGCTAGATTCTACATCATCTAAGAAAAGATCCCACTACTTTTCAACCTATAATCCAAGACATAGAGAAGTTTCTGCAACAAATCTACCTTAAAAAAAATCTGAAACTCAACAGATTAATATGAATAAACAAATCACTACCTCAGAAGTAGAAAAGGCCATTAGACAACTCAAAACACAAAAAGCCCTGGGCCCTGACGGTTACACGGTGATATATTATAAAACACCTGCAGATCTCTTCATACCACACAATTATTCAATCATGCTGCAGAAAACCAACACTTTCCAAAAGAAATGTTAGAGGCACAAATCTCGCTAATCCATAACGAAGAAAAAGATTCTAAACAATGCTCCAATTAAAGGCAGATTTCCTTTATTCAAGTATTCTAGCCTCAAGACTTCAAGACATTTTAACAGACATAATCTTTATAGACCAAGTAGACTTTGTGAAAGGTCAGCAGTCCATGGATGGCACCAGACGCTTTATAGACTTACTGCAAGTACTAAAAAGAAAACAAATACCAGCGCTAGTGCTGTCCCTGGACACCGAAAAAGCCTTTGATAGAGTGCACCATACATTCCTAGAACACACACTAAAGGCTTATGGTATTGAGGGCTTATTATTAAATCTATCCTAGCTCTTTACTCTAACCCAATGGCTAGAATAAAAATAGGAGGCTTCCCATCAGATGGCTTCACCCTCTCCAATGGCACAGACTATATCTGCCCTCTATCACCCTTAGTTTTTAACCTGGTGATGGAAACAATGGCGCAAAAGAAAATCTTGGAAAATCTGTAATGAACTGCCAAAATGATAACCAGGATATGCCAGTGGGCCCTGGTTCCCCCAGTTCTGACTTAGCCTGCCAAATAAATGGATATGTGGCTGCTGAGTATAGTATAATAAAAAAACTCTATACCCTTATCTATGAATTACTTCTACAGCCTACTATTAAAATTGTCTTATTGGTCAATGCCCTACTAGGCCTGAGCATGTTCTGTACCAACTAAAGCCATAATACTTACCATGAGAGTGTCCCTGGGAAATGTCTTGTCTTCCTCTGTCTTCTGATCTGAAGTCTATCCCTTCTGCTTTATCCTTCTCTTATCTTCTGCTTCTTACTGGCATATTCCTGATAAAGACAAATGTATGAACATTTGTGTAATCCCACTTTTTTTTAAAAGATATAGACTAAAAAATTAAATCAAAACAAACCCTTCTTGAGAAATCTATTTACTTGTAGTTCCAAGGCCAAAACTTTAGGTTCACCCCACGAAATCAGAGATCTATTTATTTTAAAAGTGCACACTTTTTTGAAACTTAAACAAGTGCAACTCATATTTTATTTATTTGTTTTAGAGTCTTTTTGGAGTGGACATTAAAGAAGGCAATTCCTCTGAACTGAAACATTGGTTTTAATCAAGGTGGAAGTAACAGTCTACCCACCACTCACCACTTTTCTGTCGTGTGAAATACTTTTTTAGGAAAACTCAAAAAAACACTATTAGAGTATTTTCACGAAAAGGGTGTGATATAGAGCTCAAACAATACTGCACTATGTTATATATTTTTCTTTACTTTTCTTGTTATACTTTCTCTAGCCCGTGTTTTTCTTGTTCACATTTTTGGACTCTCAAATTCCCCTGACAATTCAGGATAAAAAAAACCCACACACAAATCTTTGGCTCACCGACAGACTACACACACCATGCTTACGCTTACACAGCCCTAATGCTAAGGGGACCTGTCACCACATTCCCCTCTAAGGAGCTGAAAAATGCACTATAAGAAATCTAATCTTATGCTAACCAGGCCTCACACGTCCTACTTACTTGGGTCCTGTCAGCGTTTTCCTACAAAGATAGATGCAAATCTGCCCCTGTGACTTGTCTCCTTTTTAATATTCTTCTATACTCCACCCTCTTAGAACCTCCTATGTGTTTCACTACTCCCACTAATGGTCAAACACTATATATACAGCTAAAGTCAACTCTAACCCATCTCTACACTGCCATCTATTGGAAGACAATTACAATCATATACATCAGAAACATTGTTTATTTTATGTAAGAGCATACAGAATATTTTGAAAGTTCAATATCTCCTGAATAAGGCAATACCAAATAAATACTATTTTATGGCTATTTCTCACTTGTATAGGTCAAAATCTCCAAGCAGTACACATTTACAAAGCACCTCTCTTGAAAACTCAATACTTCTGATTTCAAGGCCAAACATTCCACTAAAGGTTAACCCTAGAAAAATATACATTATTAGAAAAAGCAGATTCAGCTGAATAAAAAATTGGTAAATATATCTAAACCTAGCCACAATACTCCAGTCTTTGAAAATGAAAATACAACATTGGTCAAATCTGCCACTAACCCTCCCGGGGCGAATCAATATCCTTAAAATGATTTTCCTGCCCAAGTTCCTCTATGCCTTCCACAATGCACCATGTATACTCCCTAAGAACTGGTTCAAGCAGCTGGATACCTGTGTTAGGGGATTTATTTGGGCAGGGGAAAGACCAAGAATTAAAATGCAGATGCTTCAAACGCCAGTTAAAAAAGGGGGACTGGCACTCCCCAACTTTACACTTTACTACTATGCCAGTCAACCGGTATATGCATGCTGGTGGCTCAATCCTGACCCCAGCAATCAGGCTACAGTCCTTGAAGCAGCAGTAGTTTCATCCTTTGAGG
>CM044445.1:16485880-16501628 GCA_024363595.1 Xenopus borealis
TTTTTTTTTTTTAAACCTTGAGAACTGTAAATACTTATAAGAAATGACTATTAAACAAATACAGACAAACTTTTGGAAAACCTAAAAAGGGTGACTGAATACTGCTTTGATACGGAAACACATAACACACATTGAGATAATCAAGCAGCATGTAGTCTAAGTTAAAAATTAAATAAATGTGTTCCTGCTGAAACAAGAGTAAAAGAAAAGTCACAAATACATTAGCTAACTCAGCAACCATTTAAAAACTCCACAGTGCAGGCAATTCTAACTATTAAAAACTAAAATATTTTCGAATTTGTTCAACCAGACTGTACCACGATTAATTTAGAGGCTTTTCCTTACATACAAAAAGTTAAATAAAAAAAAATAGGTAAGGTCCTCTATGGCTTTCTTTTTTTTAACTAGAAAGGGAGGAAGGTAAATGTGGAAATTCTTCTTTTTGTGAACTGCCATCCTGTTACCTGGAAAACAAACTCAAAGAAGACATTAGCACTGATTCATACCAGTTTTTGTTCTTTTCATTTGAGAAATCTCCATCTTGAGACTCTCCAATTTATTGTAAAATTTTCCCCGTTCATTTTTCAGACTTGAGTTCTCTTCACTCAGCCTTTCATTTTGAGCTTTAAGAACATGGTAGGGAATCCATGTATTCTAACTCTTACTTTTATTTTGGAATCCCCACCTAGTGGACTTACAACGTTCTCTTTCACTGTACACATTCTTATTATTGCAATAATTTTGATTGGTACAGTACCTTGCTATGTGCCCAACTCTGGAACATGCATAGCATCTAAATACTTTCTTTTGTGTGCATTTTTATCTGTACTATACACACTTTTTTTCACAAGGTGTGGAGCCTGTATGGCAAACACCCTTTCACTGGTGTTGTGTTTGGTAGCCGAGGATGAGGCTACCAAACACAACACCAGTGCTTTATTAGCAGGTTCATGCAGCCATTACCCAACAGCAGTAAGTCTTACTTTCACTTTCAAGTTGTACAGAAAGTCCTAGGTATGCACAGTGCTACCTGCAGGCCATTTGTATAAACACCACATATTCCCCCTATAGTAGGAAAGCATTTGGACAAATATATAAACAGTAACAATTAAACCGTATGTATCTTAAAGCAATATATACATTCTTTACATGACATAGTCCTTGGTCCATGCAGGTAGTTTCCTTATTGAGAGTTTTATCCTCCGCCACAGCTGTTTCAATTTGGCTAGCAATTGAAATAGCCTTTGCAAGGGTTAAATCTTGCTCTAGGAGCAGTCTCTCTCTAATGCGTGGTGAGTTTGTTTTTTCCACTATTTGGTCTCTTAGCATTTCATCTGTTAGAATCCCAAACTCACAGGTAACAACCAGCTCTCTTAAAGCTGCTACAAAATGTTCAGTGGATTCACCATTACACTGTCCATGTTGGCGGAATTTATATCTTTCAGCAACCACATTTACTTTTGGCACAAAAAAGTTCTTTATAGCAGTAAGAGCAGTTTCATAAGTATCATCAGGTATTGGTAATGAATGGAATATATGCTGTCCCTCTGCCCCCAGGCAGTGAATAAGTAAAGCATGCTTTCTAGCTGCAGAAATCTCCCCTTGGTCAGCAGCAATAATGTAATTATCAAACATACGGATCCAAGCAGTAAAAGGTATGGTAGGCTTACCAGGGTTTGGTAGAAAAGGTGCAGGCCGCTGCAGAGCATTTGTTGTGTTTGGTAGCCGAGGATGAGGAGGGTATAACAATGCTTTATTAGCAGGTTCATGCAGCCATTACATAACAGCAGTCTTACTTTCACTTTCAAGTTGTACAGAAAGTCCTATGTATGCAGTGCACCTGCAAGCCATTTGTATAAACACCACAACTGGCAGGCTGCTTTCTGGGTTGTGCAGGTTTGTAAATGTGTGTTTTATCAAGGTCCTGCTCTTGTACTGCAATCCTATTTTATGTAGACTTACAAGGCAATTTAGTAGATCTGGCTTGTCTAAAAAAAATTTACACTGGAAATATCACCTTTAACTGCAGTATTACAATTCCCATTGATTTCTTCAGTACTATTTGCAGACTTACCATTATTCGTATTGTTTAACACATTAACAGTAGCAACAACAGTATCCTTTGCCCCTAACTGAGCCTTTAGCTGTTTAACTGATTTGCACTTTGAATGATCAGCTCCTACTTTTCTGAAGGTTGCAACCAAACATTCTGCATCCCTCAGCTTTTGTTTAAGCTGCTCATTCTCCTTGCAAACCTGCTTGTACTCTGCAGTTGTTTGCTGGTTGCTAACATTAATAGCAGCAGCATTTTCTACAGAAACTTTGAGAGAATCTACTACATCATTTAAAAAATGAACCTTTTCTTCAAGATTCCTTTTTTGCACAGATACCATTTTATACTGCTCTGCTATCCAACAGGTTTTTGTATAGTTAATCAATAGACGGTTACACATAAACAATTAAACAAAAACAATTACATTTAAACACAGTATTTACAGTTACACATACATTTCTACATAGTTGTTACCAAAAGGCATGGAAATAGAGGTCAGCTGAACATGGCTTCCCTCTCTGCTCTGTAGTCTCACATGTTGTCTTGTCCCAGGCTCCTCTGGCTTCTCCAGTTGCCTCCTTCTTCCTCCCAGCTGCCCAGCTCAGGTCATCCAGTTCCCTCTCCAGCTCCTGTGCATGGTTCTTTTATCCTGGGTTTTCACCTGCCCCCACAGAAACACTCCCAGCTAAAAAGATGCTGAGATAAACCCCCCAACATCCTGTAGAGCAAGTTTTCTTGCATACAGTTTTATGGTCCCCTACAGCAGACATAAGACTTTGTAGTCACAGGAAACCCTTTGTTATGATAATTTTCCTGGACAACTGCTATTCTATTAACCCAAGATGGCAATTTCTTACAACTCCACTGGGCAGTCATGTAGTGGCAAACTAAAGCGGATGACATGGAGAAACGTCTGAGGTGCAACAACATCCGGCTGGTAGGTTTTCCAGAGCGGCCGAGGGCACAAATGTGGAGCTCTTTGTGGAAACATGGTTGTGGAGCTCTTTGTGGAAACATGAGGTAACAAATCTCTCCTCTTCCTTCACCATAGAAAGAGCTCATCGCATACCGATGAAGGCCGCTATCCCTGGTGCCCCACCTAGAGCTTTAATAGCACGGTTGTTAAACGCAAAAGATAGAGATATGTTATTGACAATGGCCAGAACTAAAAGACAATTGCTATATAAAAACACAAAAATTGCAATGTATCCTGATTTTTCACTGGAAATTCAAAAACAAAGGGCCTGCTTCCAAGATATTAAACAGAAGCTCAGGGACAAAAAAATAATCTACGCCATGCTCTATCCAGTCCGGCTTAGGGTCCAAACAAATGGCAATACTTTTTTTTTACCACACTGCAGGAAGCCTCTACTTGGCTGGAAACAGCCAATATTTAATATATACTCCATGAGTCCTGCACAAATGCCATTCACCTGTACTAAAACCTGAGGAGCACATAAACGTATCTCAAACTATAATCAACAACATTATTGATCCTGAATCATACACATTCCAGGATGTCCCAAAGCTAATGGCAGACCGCACAATTTATGTAGTGATGGATATATAAAAGTGGATGTCTTATCTTTCCACATACCTAAATACCCTATATCCATCAAAAGAAACATCGCCGGCTCGGCTCGGTTGTTTGTATCGACAAAGTTTGTATTGGGTACCGTTGACTTTTAGACAACCAAATGTGTTTACATTTGGTTGTCTAAAAGTCAACGGTACCCAATACAAACTTTGTCGATGCGGATCTATAAAGCAAAAGGCTCTAAATACATTAAGGAGTTGAAACATCCGAACGAGAACTGAGCCATAACTGGTAACTCATGAGTATTGGAAAATAATGGACACTACTACTCACTAGACTATATAATATTCGATAAGGTGTTTCAGGTCCAATACAAAGCTAACTTTGAAAGTATATGGTGGGTGACGGGTAAAAATGTTTGTCAAAAATCCCCCCCAGCCCCCTTTTTTCCATCTTTCTCCTTTCCTTCTTTTTTCTTCTTTTTTCAAATTCCTGTATTCGTTCCTGAGCACCCCTTATAATAGCACATCTCAGGCTAAACAGCTGCGGTTGTTGGCCTTGTGAGCAATCTGACCTCCCTCTACACCATTTAAGGTGTCTTAGATCAGGTTTGCCCACCCGAAGGCTTATTATTGCAACACTTGTTAACTGTTTGATATGCACTCCACTAAAATAGTGGTTTGTAGGGGAAGGGCTTTATACAGTTATATTGTTATGCATTTTATTCCAGGTAGTCTATGCTTAAGACACGTAAAAGACACAAAATCTTTGATAATGGCTAAAATACCTTCAATCCTAACTTGGAACATCCGTGGCCTTAATGATCGTTTGAAACGTAAATTGGTGTTAGATTATGTTAAGAAAAGAAATTCAGAGGTGATAATGCTACAAGAAACTCACCTGAAAGGTAGTAGACTATTAGCTTTGAAAAGGCCATGGGTGGGATGGGCTTTCCACTCATCTTTCTCATCATACACAGGAGGGGTCACCACACTTATCAGAAAATCAGCAAGCTTTAAACTCTTATCCCTACGTTCAGATCCGCAAGAGCACTTCCTCTTCATACATTGTTACCTTAACACAGTGATCCTCAAACTTGGCCCTCCAGCTGTTAAGGAACTACAAGTCCCACAATGCATTTGCCTGACTGTGGCTGTCAGACTCCTTCATTGCATTGTGGGACTTGTAGTTCCTTAACAGCTGGAGGGCCAAGTTTGAGGATCACTACCTTAACACAAAGATAGGCCCACCAGAAAACCTTAGACCAGGGGCCCACCAGAAAACCTTAGACCAGGGGCCCACCAGAAAACCTTAGACCAGGGGCCCACCAGAAAACCTTAGACCAAGGGCCCAACTTTCCAAACTATTATTCCTTCTCTCCACACTTAAACTCTTTATTCTCCTATTCCTTTAGATCTACTTACTATACTCTATTCTTCCATTATTAAGCCTCTTTTTCCACATAAAGAAATGGGGAATGAACATGAAATAGGCCAAATTGTTAGAAGCAAGAGGGCCCACTGACACCTGGGCCCACCGGGAGTTTTCCTGGTATCCCTGTGGGCCAGTCCAACACTGACACCAAACTACGAAGTTGCAATTCTTTCCAAAAGTTATATTTTTAATAGAAATTGGTGAATGTTTTAAAAACTTACCTCAAAGCTTCCAGTCTACAGCAAAACATATCCCACCTATCATTAGCTACCAAGGTAAAAGACTCAAAATAAGAATGCCCCAGACTAATAGCAGAATGGAACAGAGGCAACTCCATGTGAAATACCCTCAAACTAATAGCAGAATGGAACAGAGACAATTACATGTTAAAACATCCTGGGGATAATAGCAGAATAGAAAAAAGGCCATTTCATTTACAAATACCCCGAGACAAATAGCAGAATGAAATATAGGCCATTTCATGTACAATCACCCCAAACTTATTGCAGAATGGAACAGAGGCAATTGCATTTACATATACCCCAAGACCAATAGAAGAATAGAACATACATCATTTTATGTAGAAATAGCAGAATGGAACAGAGATAAATGCATGTACAAATAACCCAAAGACTAATAGAAGAATAGAAAAAGGGCAACTGCATGTACAAATACCTGCAGACTAAAAGCAGAATGGAGCACAGATAATTGCATGTACAAACACACCACAACTAATAGCAGAATGAAATATAGGATATTTCATGTACAAATACCCCAAGACTAATAGCAGAATAGAACATGGACCAATACCCCATGAATAATAGCAGAATGGAACATAGGCAATTGCATTTAAAAATACCTGCAGAATAATAGCAGAATGGAACAGAGATAATTGCATGTACAAACAAACCGAATAAAAGTGGAACGGAACAGAGGGAAATTGCATGTACAAATACCCTGAGACTAATAGCAGAATGGAACATAGACCATTTCAAGTACAAATCCTAACACTAATAGCAGGATATAAAAAAGGCCTTTGCATGTACAAATACCAGAGACTAATAGTAGAATGGAACACAGGCCATTTCATGTACAAATACCCGAGACTAATAGTAGAACACAGGCAATTGCATGTACTGATACCCCAGACTGGAATGGAACAAATGGAAAATAGGAAATATACATGTACAAATACCCCCCAGACTAATATCAGAATGGAACAGAGGCAATTGCATGTACAAATACCCGCAGACTAATAGTAGAATAGAATAGAGATAACTGCATGTACAAACACACCGCGACTAATAGCAGAATGGAAAATGGGCCATTTCATGTACAATTACCCCAAGACTAATAGCAGAATGAAAACAGAGGAAACTCCTACCAGGCCTCACACTTCTTACTTACTTAGGCCCTGGCAGTGGTTCTCCTGCAAAGTGGCTTTTTCAATAGATGTTCCTCTACTTCTGATGCACATCTGCCCCTGTGACTTGTGCCCCCCTTCTAAGCTCCACCCTCTTAGAACCTATGTGGTTCACTGCTCCCTCTAGTGCAGTGGTTCTCAACCTGGGGGTCGGGACCCCTTTGGGGGTCGAACGACCCTTTCACAGGGGTCGCCTAAGGGGTGTCCAAACTACAAAACCATTGTCTGGACAGGGTGGGTTAAAGGATAGTGTTGCGGCTGCCATTTGTTATTAAAGGAATACGCAGTAGCTGACAATTCCAGGAGCGCGCAGTGCAATCATCGCTTCATGGGGGCCAATTTACCACAGGCAGGACATCTTGAATCTGAGCCTGTCACTGTGGGGGCAATATTCTGGAATATTTTAGGAATTTGCTGTGGGCCAATTAAAAATGGATCGCAGGCTGAAGTTTGGACATCACTGACTGGTGAGGCAATACGTACTTCACCTCAGCTGTCTGTGTATTTTACTGCATAACAGTAGCAAAATTACATTTATGAAGTAGCAACGAAAATAATTTTATGGTTGGGGGTCACCACAACATGAAGGACTGTATTAAAGGGTCGCGGCATTAGGAAGGTTGAGAACCACTGCTCTAGTGGCCAAACACTATATATATATATACAGCTAATGTTTAATCTAACACCCATCACTACAGTGCCATCTATGGGAAGAAATTGGTAATTACAGTACAATATCTAACACTTTCACTGCCAACCGATATGGCTGATTTGATTTATGAGTGCACAGCGGATTTGGGAAGGTCTCCTGAACGCACCAATACCAAATAAAAATAGTTTTATGGTTATATCTCACTTGAATGGATGAAAAACTGCAAGTACACTACCAAATTTCCAAAGCAC
Source organism: Xenopus borealis (assembly GCA_024363595.1). Classification (NCBI taxonomy): domain Eukaryota; kingdom Metazoa; phylum Chordata; class Amphibia; order Anura; family Pipidae; genus Xenopus; species Xenopus borealis. Next base: position 16,493,231 of record CM044445.1, read on the forward strand.
CTCTCCACAAAAATCCATACTTTTGAGGCCAAATGTTCCACTAACAGTAGGTTTACCCTACAAAACTAAATATTATTGAAAAAGAGAGATTCCACAGAAAAAAATGGGTAAATATATCTATATATATCAAGCTACCAAACTGCAATTTTTTCCTAAATTTATATATTTTCATAGAAATTGTGATGTTTTTTGAAAAATGTACTTCAAAGCTTCCAGTCTAAAGCATAATATTTCCCACAGATCCTTAGCTACCAAGGTAAAGCTCTAAATATGAATGCAGGGGTGCATGAGCGCAAGTCACCAAGATGGCCACATAGGGGAATAGCTCGGTAACCAGTCTCCAGGAATCCCCGCTAATAGCACACCAGAGCAACAATTATAATATATTGGGGACACTCACAAGTTGCGGAAACAGCAGTGAGCATGGGCAAATGAGGAACTCAGCCGCAAAATGACTCCATGGACCGATATACAGTCAAAGCTCCTGTCGCCCACGCGTCAGAAGTCCCACAAGAGCCAGGGCAGCCACCAACACTGGAATCCACCACCCAACCTCCGATCGCAAGCCCGCTGGCCCCAGTCACGGAGGAAATACTCGCAATGCATTTATCTCAGTTACATGAGAAGCTCAAAACTACAACCAGGGCCTCCATAGCTGAGGCGACTAAAGAATTGTGGGACAAAGTGCAAAATATTGATGACCCGACAGAGCAGCAAGAGTGTAACGCGGACGAGATCACACAGCAGCTTACCCATCTCGAAGAGGAAAACAAATCCCTCCAACAGGAACTGCAACACCTCCAATACCAACAGGAGGATACTGAAAATAGGGATCGCAGGCAGAATCTCAGAATCCAGGGGATTCCAGAGGAGGCAGGCCCAACTGATCTAAATGTCTACCTCATAGCTTTTCCAGCATATAGTGCTCGATCTTCCAGTCGAGGAATGGCGCCTAGACAGGGCCCATCGGGCAATGACGGGAAAACCCCCACAGGCAAAACAACCTCACAATGTAATGCTGAGACTGCACTATTACTCCACCAAAGAGAAAATCATAATGGCCACTCGAAACAAATGAGACATAGCCTACAACAGAGACACACTACAGATCTCTAACAACCTCTCCCCACTCTGGCTAAAAGGAGGGCCCTCAAGTAGGGCACAGGGAAACTGCGTGAGCAGCACATCCCTTACCGGGGGGGATTCCCATTCCGGCTATAATCAACCCGCAATGGCACTCACTACGAAATATGTGAACCAGATGAAGGCCCCAATCTGCTAAGGAGACTAGGCCTGAAAAATGGTGGATCACCATGGCAGCCAACAGGCATCATCCCCAGCCCACACACCGGAACACCCTTCCAGCACACCTCCAAGTCAGCGATCCCCCGGAGAGTCTGCAGACCAGTTGGAGTATCCACCTTCTCCAAAACCACAGTGACACAGATGAAGACAAAGATTAAGATGCCCCCACCTGACTAATGAGCAATACAGTCAACAACGGATACTCATCGACCAAAACAAAGCAGCAAATACGGAAGCTACCCATCCGGCCTACTGGATGATAACCCATGGTACCCCCAAAGGATAGGATTTTCCTTCACCTGAAGTAAAATAAACTGACTGGACTCCACACTCCACACCAACACCACCTACAAACATACCAACCAATAATAACAATCCTTACAACAACTTTTGTAGAAATACACGTGGGATACACTCAAAGTTACCCTGATGTTTATTTTCTGAGCCCGGGGGTCCCCCCTACCCTACTTCACAGGGGGAAGGTAAGACCAAAGCCATTTTCGAAATGTGACTATGGCTAAGTTCATTACATTGAATGTAAATGGGTTAAACAGCACTCTGAAACGATATCTGCTCTTCAAAGAGGCGCATAGTCTACAAGCTGATGTATTACTGGTCCAGGAGACTCATCTCCGCTGTAAGGACTCGCCCAAATTGATCACAAAAGAATACCACATCTCCTACCTAGCCTCTGCTCCTGTAAAGAAAGCTGGGGTAGCAATCCTGATACACAAAAATTGCCCTATCCAAATTACAAACTCACAAATTGACCCCAAAGGAAGATACATTATACTCCAGGGACACCTAAAAAATAGGAAAATAACCATAGCATGTATATACACCCCGAACAAAAAGCAGATATAATTTCTCAGAAAGGTGATAAAGAAAATTGTGGTACCACCTGACTCTCTACTGGTAATAGGGGGGGATTTCAACTTACTGAATTCACCTACCTTAGATATAGTGGGGAAACCAGTGAGCAGCGAAAGGGAACGGAGCTCCAAACAATTTAGACAGCTCATACGCAATAACGGCCTATACGATGCCTGGCGAGTCTGCCACCCTACAGAAAAAACATTTACCTTCTCTTCCCACCCCCATGGCTCCCAACAACGATTAGACTAATTAGATTATTTCTAGTTAACCATGGTAGCCCTAACAGACGCCACCAGATAACCTAGTCTGACCATGCACCAGTTGAGGTCATATTAAACATTACCATTGGAGACTTAATGAGACTCTGCTGGCACACACACAGACACCTAAGCACAATTAGAATACTTTGAGAAACCTGGGATCCGTGTCTTCCCCCTTCACGGTATGGAAAGCACACAAGGCATGGGTAAGAGGGGAGCTAATAGCAATTAACCACACACCGTAGAAAACTACTAGCTCAACAACTCAAAAAAACTAGAAAACAAATACGGCCAGCAGCCGACTATCCCCACACTAGCACTCATTACCTCAGTTAGAGGACAACTCAGAGACCTAGCCATTACAGAGCAGAACAAGGCCCATACGCTCCTCGCCTGCAAACTAAGGGACTAACAGGCCAAAGAGCTATTCTATCTATCCAGAACAAAAAGGGTGACATGTTTCACACAAGAGATAAGATCCTAGACACATTTCAAAAATTACTACAACACGCTTTACAATCTACCACCTCCCCCACCAAGAATCTCGAGAGATCTGGAAAATCACCTTCAGAATATGGTATCCCCAGATGACACAAAAAATAGACTCAATACCCTGATTACAGATGAGGAATTACAAGGCACACTAACACTTACCAACAAAAAAGGCACCGGGACCAGATGGCCTTACCTACTTATACTAAAAGACTTTCTACAAGGGGGGGCGTGGCTAGCCTCGATGGCGGATGCAAGCACCTAGAAAGAACTCGTCCCCTCAGAGGGCCATAAACACCCAAAAATCAGCAATCAGCCTACGTTGTTTTCACAAACGAGCGGGTGACATAACTCCAGAAACATTCCGCTCCATAAAATGGGAAAGAAAAAGCCTGGGGAGCAGTCTGCAACGATGTCCCCATACCTACAAAAATCACAGCCGCGGGAAAGGCGGGCCGCTCCGCAAGATGGCGCCGAAATGCCTAGCAGACACCAGGACAGCAACTCTCTTGATGCGTCTCCCCTCTTATCGCCACCAGACTTTGAAAGCTCACAACTCCCAGGCACAGGTCAGTCTCTTGCAGAGGACACAGTCCCTACTCACTCACAACCAGTCACTACACAAATACTTGCACAGCATCTTGCGCAGCTTAAAGACGCGATACAGCAATCAATCACACAGGCAGTCTCCCAGGCCGTAGCTGCAGCAGTTAAAGAGATGCAAAAAGACGTAACTGACCTAGGTGAGAGAACAGACAAACTAGAAACATTCTCTGATGAGATAGCACAGAAAATGGGGATACTAGAAGAGGAAAACTATACACTAAGAGAGGAAATAACACAAGTCAAAGATGCCTGTGAAGACTTAGAAAATAGGTTCAGAAGGCAAAATCTAAGATTCAGAGGTGTCCCTGAAACCGTGGGTGGCCCTGATATTGAGAAGTACCTGAAAGAATTATTCCAAACCCTATGTCCTCAGACCTCCTCTGACTATTGGAGACTGGACAGGGCACACCGCTCTTTAGCCTCAAAACCCCCGGATAATAAGCCACCATGGGATATAATTGCACGCTTCCATTACTATGAAGGAAAAGAGATGATAGCCTCTGCAATGCGCTCAAAGCAGTCAGTGGACTTTCATAACCACAAAATACTAATTTTTGCAGACCTCTCTCCAGTTACCCTAGCCAAAAGAAGGGAACTTAAGACAGTTACGCAAACTAAGGGAAAACAGGATCCCCTACCGCTGGGGTTTTCCCTTTAAATTGGTTGTCACCCACAGAGGAACAACACACACACTGTTCAACCCGACAAGGGGAAACAAACTACTGGCAGCGCTAGGACTCCAGCCCAAAGGCCCTAACTCTTCTCCTCGACAATCACTTACTAAACCAGCTCTAACACCACAGTGGAGCAGAATATCTACCTCAATACAACGACCCAGAGCTACAATAAGCCCACCCTCCTCAACAGAGGACGGATAAACCAACCCACCAATCCAAGTAATATCTGACCCAATAGCTAAATAAAGGCCTTGAGATGGGACCCTGACTGGGCTTGTGCCGACACATCGGACACCCACTCTCCCCCAAATACAGAGCCTGGGGCTCGTATAGGCTCATGAATGACTAGACTATTTGAGCCGGATCTAACATGTTCCAGACTCTCTCTCTGCCTTCTACGCAGACATTACGCTTACCAACTCACTGGAAGTTATATACAGTTAATTATGTTCTTGTTTGAATTCCTCTCAGCCTTAAGGTTCATTGCCTATTGTTACCTATCTGCATATCTGTCCATTGATACCATTACATTTAAGTCTTTCTGTCTAGAATGCAAAGATCCTGATGATAAATGTTTTATGTTAATGCAAATGTACATGAGTCAACATAGAGCTTCCCCTACCAAAAGTCAGAAGAAGGCCCACCCAAAGGTTTTTTACTTTCCTTAAGATAATGCTATATTCTTTCATATTTAACAATGATTAAGCTGCTATCGTTAAACGTCAAAGGTTTAAATAGCATAACTAAAAGGTACCTCACACTGAAAGAATTAAGACTTTCAAAAACAGATATAGCCTTCTTACAGGAGACACACTTCGACACCAATAAACCCTATAAATTATACTCTAAATACTACCCGACTAGTTACTACGCTTCCAACACACACATAAGAAAGCTGGGGTAGCTATTTTAATCCACAAAGACTGCCCTCTGGTGGTCAACCAAACCATCAGTGATCCTGAAGGCCACTATCTACTCTTATCAGCCAGATACGCAGGAACGCCAATCAGCTTGCTCAACAATATACTCCCCTAATAAAAGACAAAATACATTCCTACATAAAATTCTCCGAATATACTCAGACATCTTCCACCCCTATTTAATAATAGGAGGCGACTTTAACATGACTTACTCACAGGTCATGGATCACTCTCAACAAGCCCAAAGTCACATACCTCATAACACCTCCCAGAAATTCAGACAACTAACAAGACAATATGCCTTATTCGACCCATGGCGAATTAATCATCCCAACGAAAAACTATTTACATTCTTCTCCAATCCCCATAAAGTCCACACACGCATTGATTATTTTTTTATCTCACACCAATGTCTGAAACTACACTACCCTACAGACATTCTCCCAATCACATGGTCAGACTATTCACCTATTATCCTACAAATTCAACTAATGACAACCCCCTACAGAGAACCTCACTGGAGGTTAAATGAGACCATCCTCCACGATATGGAAACAGTCACACAAATTGAATCTACACTAAAAGACTACTTCCAACTTAACACAAACTCCGTACAATGTATGTCAACGCTTTGGGAAGCACATAAAGCCACAATTAGGGGACATTTTATAGCGCTGATGGCAAAAAAAAAGAAACAAAACACTGAGCCTTACAATAATATGCAATCTCAACTACAAACACTAGAATCCTCATACAACGTATGCAAATCTGAAGCTTTATTAGCCCAAATCCTAGAACTAAGAAGTAAGCTGAAATCAGCAAGATATAAGGAGGTTGAGAAAGCTATAATATGGACCAAACAACTATATTATGAAAAAGGAGACAAACAACATACCCTTTTAGCAAGAAAGTTGAGGGAACAAAATGCTTCCGCAAGAATCGATGCCATCAAATCCCCAGCAGGCCATCTAACGTACAACCCTGACCAAATAGGACAAATATTCCATGATTTCTATCATCAGCTATATAACTTAGACTTACAACCACACACCCACAAAGAGTTAATCCCAAACTCCCTTACAAATTTCCTAGCAAAAGCAAATTTACCTAAATTTACAGACTCAGACTTGCAAACACTCAACGCCCCGATCACCCCAGAAGAAATAGCAAAAACACTCAAATCATTGCCCAATGCCAAAACCCCTGGACCCGACGGATTCTCATACAAATATAAGACCTTCCTTCACATTCTCTCCCCGTATCTCACTCAACTCTTCAATAAATACCTTCATGGGACTCCCATACAGACCTCACTTCCTATTTAACCTTAATTCCCAAAGAAGGAAAAGATACAACACTATGCACCAACTATAGACCCATAGCACTTCTAAACTCTGACCTGAAACTCTTCTCCAAGATTCTTGCAAATCGACTAGCCCCTATACTACCGAAACTAATACACAAAGACCAGGTAGGCTTTATCCTAGGCCGACAAGCAGGGGACAACACCAGAAGGGTAATTGATCTCATAGAAACCACTCAAAAACAAAACAGCCAATGCCTCGACGCCGAAAAAGCATTCGACCGCTTAAGCTGGACCTACCTATTCAACCTTCTCCAACATCTAAACCTATCAGACCCATATTTAACAGCGTTGCAAAGCCTCTATAGAACCCCTTCAACTTATCTGAAACTCCCGGGGCAAGCTCATAAACCCATATCAATCTCTAATGGCACTAGGCAGGGTTGCCCCCTTTCACCTCTCTTATATGCCCTCAGTATAGAACCTTTGGCAGCTGTTATTAGAAACAATAGGGACATAACAGGAGTAAAAGTTGATAATGAGCAGTTTAAACTTTCTCTTTTTGCTGATGATGTTCTTTTAACTATTACTAACCCTTTAATAACCCTGCCATCCCTACACAAAGTACTGGATGAATACAGTAACCTATCGGGATATAAGATTAACTTGGGCAAAACGGAAGCCTTACCTATTCAACTTCCACAAAACACCTTGGAAACTCTACAGTCTAAGTTTAACTACAATTGGAAAGCAAACTATATCACCTACTTGGGCACCAAAATTACTCCGACCTACAATAAGCTGTTTGACTGCAACTTTGTACCGCTTATCAATCAGACAAAGACTACCCAACCAGTGAAAATGAGCATTCTTCCAAAGTTCCTGTATCTATTTGAAACGCTTCCCATACCCTTATCACCTAGAACCCTCAACGACATCCAAACCTTACTTCACAAATTTATCTGGGGAAACAAACACCATAGGATATCCAAGACGACACTAACCACTCCAGCAAGAATTGGAGGCCTTGGGGCTCCATCACTACAAAGATACTATGAAGCAACCCACCTGCGTCAATTACTAGCTTGGTCCCACTGTGAACCCAACACAATATGGGGACATATAGAGAATATATGGGCTCGAGGCAGCCATCTCAACTCCTACATATGGTCCCCAAAAAATCACCGAACTTACCCAGAAGGCCTCCTACGAACTACACTCCATACATTAGGAATCTGGAACAAAACCAAAACAAAATATAATCTAAAAACAACGTACTCCCTGAATACAATATATCTAAACAACCCAGAGTTCCCACCAGGGACCACACGGGGGTTCTCCAACAGATGGAAAGAGACAAAACTATTTATGATCAGGGACCTGCTGACCCCCACTAACTCCTTGATGACTTTCGGAGAATTAATACAAACAGCTCCGAACACCCAGCTCAAACAATTTGAATATTTCCAACTCCGCCACTACTTACAACCTTACCTACAACAATCAAGAATGGCAACGTCAACACTGTTTGAAACTATAGCCAAGACAGGTTTACCACAAAAAGGCCTGATTTCTAAGATCTATAAATTACTCCTGCCCACATCAACAGGGAACACCCAGAGGCACTCATATATGGTTAAATGGGACAATATTCTTTCACAACAACTGAGCTCCGAGGACTGGAACGCAATCTGGTTGAATGCCCAAAGAATGGTTACCTGCACCAGACAAAAAGAAAGTATTTACAAAGTGCTCATGGGATGGTACCATACACCTGGAAAACTACACTCTTTGTGCACAGACCACCCAAATGCTTGCTGGAGACAATGTGGAGAAGCTGGCACCCTAATCCACAATTTCTGGTCATGTCCCACTTTGCAAACTCTCTGGAATGGCATAGAGGACTTACTAACCAAACTAACAACCCAGGTCCTCCCTAAGGACCCCTTGACATATTTA
>CM044445.1:16503708-16513732 GCA_024363595.1 Xenopus borealis
GGTCATCAAAGCTCGGTTTTGCTAAATATGAATTGATCTTATTCAGCCTCACCGGGTACACGTATCTATTTACTGTTATGACATGTTTACTAATATTTTAAGCAAATGTGCTGTTTGTTTGTAGAGCAGAGGTTGTGACTTGATATCAGACAGGCCTATGTCATAAAATCCTTATTAGGGTTTAGGAGGCATAGGCAACAGAGCAAGTAGATAAAGCAAGTTGATCTAGATTATACATTAATTTAATCAGACAATGCACTTGAATGATGAGTGTCGGTACAAGTAGTTTCCAATGCACGGTGCCCTTTCTGGCTTACAAATTTGGCTGCCTAGAATTCCAGATTGTTAGTCTTTATATACAAATGAAAGATCAGAGAGACTGCCCAGCTGTAAACCAATCATAATAGGTGTAGCCACATGTTCCAGTGAACAGCAGTAGCAGTCAGAGCCGGACTGGGAGTAAAAATCATCCCGGGCAAGTAAACTCAAAGCAGCCCCCCTTCCCCCCCACACACACACACTGACACACACAAATACACACACTGACACACAAAATACACACACACACTGACACACACACACACTAACACACACACAAACTGACACACACAAACACATACATTGACACACACACAAACTGACACACACACAAATACACACAAAGACACACACACACACTGACACACACAAACACACACAAAGACACACTGACACACACACAAACACACACTGACACACAAACACACACTGACACACGCAAACTCACACTGACACCCAAACACTGACACAAACATACACTGACACACAGAAACACACTAATACACATACAAACACTGACACACACAAACAAACGCTGACACAAACACACACAACCAAACACTGACACAAACACACACACAAGCAAACACTGACACGCAGTCCCCCTACCTCTCTACCTGGAGAGAGTGTGAAGGGAGAAGCAGAGGCTGCAGGACAGGCTGTTCTCTCTACTCGTGCCGGGCTGCCGGCCCTTTACATTAGTGAGCAGAGTGGCCCTTCGGGAAATTGCCCGAGACTGTATATTATCAGTCCGGGCCTGGTAGTAGTGCCCAACCCTGACATCATTTTGCAGGTAGAGCCACTAACTGCCGGCTAGCAACCTTACATACTCTGGGAAACTTGCAACAATGGATACACAATAAAGAGCTTTGTTCCCTAAAGGAGTCCTGTGTGTAAGTCCTACCGTATGCCCATGTTCTCTCATGGCTTTTCCTACCAGAGTGGAGGGACTTTGCAAAAAGAAATATTTATCCAACTTTTAAAATGCCTCTTCCATAAATTACATTTCTGGGTTCAGCACCCATGCAGAGATCAGCTGTGGAAAGAAAGAGCTGGAACATCAGAGGGTTTTGTCTTTCATTGTCAAAGTTAGAATCAAAATGATTTATGAAGAAGAGAGTATGTGTCCATGTGCTGAAGCCCACACTGTATTTCCTCCTCTGAATGTGTGTAGTGCAAGAGCCAGAGTGATAATCCAACCTGGAGGATCAGGCAGGCACATATTATAATGCTTTATATAATATGAAGCATACCACTCTGATAATCCAATACAGAATCATGACACCCATCCGACAATTCTTTACACTCTCCAGCACTGGTGTTGCAGATGCCACTAGATGATTGACAGGCACTAGTCTATTCCACAACTGCTAAAATGTTGAAGGGCCGAACAAAGGGCCACCATCAGGGGGGCACAGGAGTTACTACTATACTGGGTCAGGGCCTAAAAGGGGGCCCAGCTGTGCTGCACTTTTTGAAATAGCAGGACCCCCCATGACAGTGCCGAAGCCATGCCACTGTCTTCTGTAGTCCTGAACTGCCCAAGAGCCGAAGTTGAAATACCAAAGCTGCAAAAAGACCCGAAGTCTAAGACTAATAGCAGAATGGGAACAGAGGCAATGCCATGTAAAAATGCCCCCAGACTAATAGCAGAATAGGAACATAGGCTATTAAATATAAAATACCCCAAGAACAACAGCAGAATGGAAAGAGATAATTCCATGTAAAAATTCCCCCAGACTAATATTAGAAAAGATACTAACTTGATAAAAGGGTTATACCTGATCAATATGCAATAAACACTTAAAGTGTTGAATAAGTCCAGTGTGCCGTTGGATTCCTTTGGTTGTAATATCAGAAAGAAACAGAGGCAATTCCAAGTAAAATACCCCCAGACCAATAGGAGAATTAAACAAAGGCTATGTAAAATACCCCAAGACTAGTAGCAGAATGGAATACAGGCAATTCTAACCAGGTTTCACACTTCTTACTTACTAGGCAGTGGTTCTCCTGAAAAGATGTTCCTCTTCTGATGCATCTGCCCCTGTGACTTGTGTCATTTCATATTCTTCTAAACCCCACCCTCTTACAACCTCCTATGTGTTTCACTGCTCCCTCTAGTGGCCAAACATTATATATACAGCTAATGTCTAATCTAAAGCATCTCTACATTGCCATCTAGGGGAAGAAAATGGTAATTACAGTACAGTAGGTTTAACCCTTTCACTGCCATCCAATTTGGCTGATTAGAAATGAAAAAAAATATATATAGGTTTCACATAATACAATCACATATATCAGAAACATTAATTATTTTATGTACCAGTACACAGCAGATTTGGAAAGTTCAACTTATCCTGAATGCACCAGTACCAAATAAATATAATTTTATGGTTATTTCTCACTGGTATAGATAAAAAATTCCATGCAGTACACTACCCTATATAACTCAGCCTTTTGCCTTTATATATAGTCACAGAACAACCCCTCAGTGACTTCTAATATCCTTATCACTTACAGTAGGGGGTACATTTCGGGAGCTGAATCCCAGTAGAATTTGCACTTGCTAATAATCCCTGTGCAGTGAGATGCTAGCAATGCGCAAAGTGCCCACACACACAGTCATGTACTTACTCACACATAGACAGCAGCCCTAGAGAATAGCGCAAGTAGAATGCAAGGCTACCGCTGCAGCTCCCGGCTCCTTCAGTAGAGTAACAATGTAGTGGTCTGGGTGCAGATTGAACCATATAAGACAAAATGTAGAAAGTTCAAAAGGAGGGGGCGCATGCGCGCAGCTGAACTGACCTGATGTGTTAGTGAGAGCTCCGCTCCCGCACCCAGCTAATTAGCAATTACCAGCAAGGAACGCGACCCCAAAATTCCAACCTATATTAGCCACGCATCCTCGGCGACTGCTCAACACGGCAATGGGTCCACCTTCTACAAAAAAGAAGCCGCAATCCAGCACGCCACCTATGTTCCAGAAGCGCACCGCCGAAAGAACCCGTCCGCCATCTTTGACAGAACACGAGGAGTCAGATCAACACTCAGAGGCCACAACCCTTACATCTGAGACACAAAATGCACTACAAGAGGTCCGGAGCCTTTTCAAAACCAAACTGCCAGCAGCAGTAGCCGACTTTGCGCGACAAATCAACGATTTGGGGGACAGAGTAGACAAACTGGAACATATTAAAGACGAGCACACTACCGCTCTCCAGGAGGATCAAAAACAAATCATGATCCACCAAGACCAAATTCTGCTGCTGGAGAACAAGGTGGAGGATCTGGAGAATCGCTCTAGGAGAGGTAACCTACGGGTTAGGGGGGTCCCAGAGACTGTAAATGACATTACTCATTTAATGGAAGAGGTGCTCCAACAGCTCCTCCCTGATCACACTGCAGATCAACTACACATTGAAAGAATTCACAGAGCCCTGGGCCGCCCACAAAACCCTAATATTCCGAGAGACATTGTATTGAAATTACATCATGTGGAAGTTAGAGACCTAGCTCTGCAAGCGGCAAGGGAGCTGAACAGGGAGGATCTCCCACATAACTTGCAATTGTATGCCGACATTGCTCCCACTACCCTACAAAAGAGGAGGCTCATGAAGCCGGTTACAGCGATTCTTATACAACACAAGGTGAAGTACAAATGGGGCTTCCCCTTTTCCCTACAATTTCCCTGGAAAGGGCATTCCCATACAATCTACACTACTGAAGCAGGTATGGCGATACTCAAGGGGCGCCCCGGTGTTCCAGAAAAAGATGACCAAGCATCCCACACACCACTCAGATCAGACCCAGAGTGGTCTGACATACCTCCCTCTAGACAACAGAAATGTCCATCACCACATTCTCCTACCAAAGAACAAAGACCATCACGCCCAAGGCCAGATACAGCACAGACCTGATCCATACCCTGACTCAGTTCTATGAGTCTCTATCTCTACCAACTAGGGGTGAGTGGGGCACTGCCTACACCCCTGGGTGCCGGAAGGAAAATTGAATATTTCTAAAGGCCTTTACTTGTTTTGTTCCTACTGTTACTACTAGATAAGGTTCCCACTAATATCACCCGAAGTTGAGGGTGCGGGCTGATGCTCCCCATGTCGAGCACCTCTCTTTCACATACCTTCCATATACCAGAGGGAATGTTGGAGACACAGGGCTCACCTAAAGTGTTAACACGCTATGTGTTATGTTTTCCATTTGATTTCTTATATAATCTTTGTGTATGCTGGTTATTTCTGTTTTTGTTTTTTTTTACTGTTACCTCTTTATGTAAAATCCAGGCGGTGGGGGACTATGTTATATATGTTTAGGATGGCAAGGTGGTGGCAGGCACTGCAATCACGATGGAGACTTGGGGTCCCAGCATTGGTAGATACATATTGCTACTTTAGCACAACCTATAACCTTCTCCATGTCCATTAAAATTGTTTCACACAATGCGCAGGGCCTCAACTCCCCAAAGAAAAGACAGGCCTCATTTCAGACTTATAACCGCTTATCTCCAGATGTATTATGCATACAGGAAACCCATTTTACTCAGACCTCCTATCCGAAATTTCTCCACAAGAACTATACTAGGTTCTATCTTTCTTCTACCACAAGTAAACATAGAGGTGTGGCAGTACTGTTGCATAATAGGTTCCCCTTTACCGTTACGAAAATAATATCTGACAGTCAAGGGCAATACCTTATTCTATTAGGAACCCTATATGACGCAAATTACATAGTTATCTCCTCTTACGCTCCGAACGATACCCCACTTCTCTTCTTTGAGACACTGCTACGCAAATTATCTGATATTCCACCAGCACGAATAATATGAGCAGGGAACTTCAATCTATCCTTTCATCACACTCTAGATAGATCTTCCCTCGATAGCACATCGAGACATAAGAGAACCACTAAACCGATAGAGTCTTTTTTACATACGTACAGTTTAGCTGATTCTTGGAGGGAGATTCTACTAAAAGGGGATATACCCATTATTCACATGTACATCACAACTATTCCCGGATAGATTACATCCTGGTCAATACACGAGATGTCTCTAAAATAATTGATTCTAAAATTCTCCTTTGTGCGTGGTCAGACCACGATATAGTGCTCACTGCGCTAGACTTGCAGACGTCCCCTACTATACGACCAACCTGGCGACTAAACGAAAGTCTCTTAGCCGAGCCAGACTGTATCGCCTACATTGAGAAAGAGCTCAAACAATTTTTTATTGAGAATTGTACACCAGATACATCCCCAGCTTGGCTATGGGTTGCGAAGAAGGCGTACATTAGGGGCTGCCTGATACGATATGCAGCGAAAAGAAAAAGAGAAAGATTACAGACGCTAACTATGTTAGAAACAGAACTGACAGTCTTAGAAAATGCCAATAGATTACACTCTAATACCCGAACTAGACGCCTTATAGAAGAGACTAAACAGAAAATAAAAGCCTGTCAGATAAATATTGCAGAACATGCCATTCGTAAAACTAACCACAGATTTTATTTATATGCCAACAAGCCAGATAGAATGCTGGCTAATTTATTAAAAGCCCATAACAAACGCAACTCCATTCATAAGATCCGACAACCCGATGGCCACATCACTTCGGACCCGAATATTATAGTTTCGACTTTCCAAAATTATTATCAATCCCTATATGATTTACCACCCCAGTTAAACGATGCGACCATGTAGCGATACATTAAACAACATGCCCCAGCCCCAATGACAGAAGAGATGACAACAATGTTAGAGGAAGAGATTACAGACCAGGAAATCGAAAATACTATAAAAAACCTAAAGTCAAATAAAGCTCCCGGACCTGACGGTTTCTCTTCCCTTTATTATAAAAAATTCCAGACTCAGTTACTTCCCCACTTACAGGCATTATTCAGACATATTATTACTGGTCATCCCTTACCACCAGAGATGAACGAGGCTAGAGTGACTGTAATCCCCAAACCCAATAAAGACCCCCTATCTACAAAAAACTACAGACCGATCTCCCTATTAAACTTAGATATAAAAATACTTGCTTCCATTTTGGCCAACCGATTGAATAAAGTCTTAACTACAATGATCCATAAAGACCAAATTATACCGTCCCACCAAGCCCCTGATAACATCAGAAAGGTCATCAACCTAATAGCTCACGCAAACAAATCAAACACTCCTCTGTCTTCTTGCGCTTGATATCGAGAAAGCGTTTGATACTCTGAACTGGAGATATCTTTTTAGCCTACTCGAAGCAATAGGTATAGGCTCCAATTTTTTAAATACGCTAAAAACCTACTACCATGATCCAAAAGCCAAACTTAACCTTCCATCTACGGACCCACAGACATATATACATATTAAACGGGGCACCAGGCAAGGATGCCCACACTCTAGGGAATTATTTGCCCTAGCGATGGAGCCCCTGGCAAGAGCCATTAGAGAACAGCCAGATATTACAGGCTTGAAAATTAAAGATAGGGAATATAAACTCTCGATGTTTGCAGACGACCTGTTGATGCATGTGACGAACCCACTTACTTCCCTACCCAATCTACAGAACTCATTGTCTGAATTTGCCAAAGTATCAGGTTTAAAGATCAATCCTGATAAGTCTGAGATGCTGCCATGTAACGTGCCGAAACATGTTGTCAAATTGTTAGAACTTAACTTTGGTTTCCATATAAAAACTGACTCTCTACAGTATTTAGGAATTAAGATAACTAACCTGATACCCTCTATATATAAAGCTAACTTTAAACCAATGCTCCACTCTCTGACACAAGACCTGTTGAAATGGGACAAGCATAAAATATCGTGGATCGGTAGAATCCACTGTGTTAAAATGGTGTTGTTACCCAAACTCCTCTATTTGTTTAGATCGCTCCCAATTAGAGTACCTCTACCGGATTTACACGCATTACAATCCAGAATTAATGCCTTTATTTGGCAATATAAGCTAGGATTCCAAAGCAGACAATGTACCTACATAAAGCTAATGGAGGGTTGGCAGTACCCCATCTGGTGAAATACTACTGGGCGGCACGACTGGCGCAGCTTACTGCAGGGCATGCAGGAAATATGGCCCCACTTTGGGTACAGATAGAAGACGACCTATTATACCCATATTTATCACACCAAATCCTCTGGCTACCACAGATACCATTTCAAAACCTCCCGGACACATCACCAGTAACGATGGAAATGTTACATCTGTGGAAAACACTGCGGAAGAGGTTTCATCTCATGTCTACTCCATCACCTCTAACACCACTGATGAATAACCGGGATTATCCACCAGGCCTGTCCAAACGTCAATTTGCATGGTGGTCTACAAATGGAGTCACCACTCTCCAGTCCTTGACAAGATTTGGGAAACCTCTATCACAACAACAACTCTTGGACACTTATAACCCCCCCATGCGAGAGAGGTTCCAGGCCACTCAACTACTGCATTTTGCTAGACAGCAAATGAAGAAGACCACCAATGGCTTATTAACATTGACAGCTTTGGAAACCATCAGTGCTCAGAGTCCTCTTCAACCGGGTATCCTCAGCACCATATACCAACTACTGAATCAACCTTCCCAACAATTCCAGAAATTAGGATATATGCTGAAATGGGAATCAGATCTTGGCACGACGCTCACGCCCACACAATGGTCCCACTGCAGTTTGTCCGCACATAAAGGGAGCACTTGCGTGACTGTTAGAAAGACCTCTATCAAGTTGCTCCATAGGACTTATCTTGTCCCTACACGGCTACATAAGTTCTACCCCACATATAATCCACAATGTTATCACTACTTCATACATGGTGGACATGCCCTGTTGTGACGCAATATTGGGAAGAGGTGGCAAATCTTCTCTCCAGAGTTTTTCATACTCCATTCCCTAAAGACCCTCTAACAATGCTACTCGGTAAAAAACCGCAGGAATATAACAACTCGGCCCATAAACTGAGTCAACATATATTAATGGCTGCAAGACTAATTATTGCTGGACACTGGAAGAAACCGGACCTACCCTCTCTAAAAGCAAAGATCATTTCCATAGCATCCAATGAGAAACTTACATATATCTTGAAAAATAATTTGGAAGCATATGATAAAATATGGCTTCCCTGGCTGACGTACGAACATGATCTCAACTTAAACGTGGCTTTACAGGCATGATGAGGAGTCAGGTTTAGTTTTTGCTTAACTATTTAATATACATATATTCTACATGGTTAGACGGTAAAGAGTGCCCCACCGCCATATTTATTTATATTCTTGCCATACATATTGCTGTAATAGGTAACTCATACTTTTACTCTAACTCTTTCTAATCCCCACCCCCTTTCTTTTTTCTTTTGTCCCCCTCTCTTTCTATCCTGCTATTCCTTCACAACCGTTGATTATGTATTAATATGCTAATATTGAGAATGGGTTACCGCATGTTGCGGATCACCCTCTCAACTGCGATGTTGATTCAATAAAACAAAAAAGAAAGTTCAAAAGGAGCCGCACTCCCAGGTCTTGGCAATTAACAATATTTATTGAAGGTTAGTTGCTTAAGACCTGGAAGTTTGTCTCCTTGCTTGCTATATTATATATCCACACAATCCCCTACATTTGCAGCCACTCTGCCGAAACAAAATAAATGTGTCTGTGAGGGATCTTTCTCTTCCCTCAGAGGAGGAAAAGTTTAACGTGGCAAGGATAATTGCTATTACACAGCCAGAAAGGTCATATACCTTTCAATGTTTCATCCCTCGCTTGGAACACACACGTCTATATACATCTCTCCAAAATAACCTATACTCAGTGTATACTCCTGCAGAGATGTCCCTTATATGTTGTAACTGTCCCGCTACTTTTCTCATTTTTTCATTCCTCCCATATCCTCCATCTTTGAACTGGTCCAGTACCACACAAAGTGAAGTCAAGTCATTGCACGAGTCCACCTTTTCCTCTCCAACCAATGAGTGAGAACGACTCATTCGAGGTGCTTGAGCCACCTGTCTTCGCTCCTAAGGCGTGACGCATTGCTAGGCAGTTTGTGCGTGCGTTCCTGGACAGTGATAATGCTGCTGGTGTCATCGCCTTGGTTTTGCGTTCTCCAGGGTGGGATGTAGTGTAGACCTGTGACATCACTAGTTTGACACACAGTGGGGATCATTTATAAACACTGGGCAAATATGCACATGGACAGTTACCTATAGCAACCTATCAGTGATTAGCGTTTAAAATGAATGCACAATTTGACTGGTTGCTATGGGTTAGTGCCCATGGGCAAATTTGCCCAGTGTTGATAAATGATCCCCACTATTAGCTCTGTGGTGTAGCACAAGGTAACGTATCTCTTTTGTTCTTTATCAGGCCATGGCAGCCACTTTTACTAAATATAAAGTTTCCCCTCGGGCATTTGTCAAACGGACAGATTGTCTGTCCAGGCCTGGTTTAGATCAATTACAAGCTACAGTTTTATTATTACAGAGAAAAAAGGAAATCATTTTTTTTTAAATTTAAATTTGTTTTAAATGGAGTCTATGGGAGATGGCCATCACCCATTAGTTACCATTCCACGGAAATATATTATATTGGGGACCATTATATAATGTTACCTGCCTATTAAGACCCAGAATAATAAAAGACCTCTACAGCCACAAGGAGGACTATTGAAAGAATGAAAAGAAGACCTAAAAGAC
>CM044445.1:16525696-16540227 GCA_024363595.1 Xenopus borealis
AAAGATCAAGCAGGTGCCTCACTCTGAAGTCAAAGTGTGCCAATGCAGTCCTGTCCATGCTCCTCCATGCATGCTTTCTCAGTTGCGTGCGTGGGAGATGGTACCGCCTCCAAACGGAAGTATTTTATCGGGGAGCATTGTGTGAAAATGTGAGGCTGGTGCAGTAATACAAAAGCCTAACCCCGATCCATTTGTGATGCTTTCTACTAGGAAACAGAATATGGGTGCAGGACCAGAGCTAGTGTTGCTCCTGATACACAGGGATAGAGTCAGAGGCCAAGTTACTACACTCACCCTAAGTACGCTCAACCCTTCAGTGTGTGGTTATGGCCCTATCATAGAAGGGGTCAGGAAGATTCCCCTGGTGGGAAGGAGAGCAGCCCACAAGTAGACACCAGGGAGGGAGGGGAGCAGCCCACAAGCCAGGAGGGAGGGGTGTAGCTGGCAGCAGGGAGGACAACAGTTATATCATATCTCACTGCATCCACCAGTGGGAATTATCTGCAGGCGCCTACTACAACACGGCCTCTTACCATTAAAGACTGTCACTGGCCACAAAGAGAAAGTCATGGGATTTGACACTTTAACGGACAGAGAACTAATCGCCACATGTTCCTACGAACCTTCAAGCTGGAGGAACATTCTATTGTTTAATCTGTTACTCTGTTACATAAAACACATTTGCTATAGTAAGTACAGATATGGGACCTGGGGTTTGCCGGATAATGGATCTTTCCCTAATTTGGAAATTTGGATTGGAAATCATGTAAACATTAAATAAACCCAATAGGCTGGTGTTGCTTCCAATAAAGATTAATGATATCTTAGTTTGGATCAAGTACAAGCTACTGTTTTATTATTACAGAGAAAAAGGTAATTATTTTTATAAATTTGTATTATTTCATTATAATGTAGTCTATGGGAGGAGGCTATTCCGTAATTCAGAGCTTTCTCGATAATGGGTTTCCGCATAAGGGGTCCAATCCCTGTACATATCTAGCATGTGACATGTTACACATACTGCAATAACTAATGCAGCCATTGAGAGAAGCTTAAACTGCCTCCTATTGATTGACATAATGGTTGGTGGCACCAAGCTGTCACAGCAAAGAGCCAGTTCTATACAACTACACATAATATTTTTTAATTATTCCTATTAGATATCTTTGTACCACTGATTATAGGCTGGGTCTGTGGTCAGGAATGTATACATAGTAACATAGTAAGTTAGGCTGAAAAAAGACTCGCGTCCATCAAGTTCAACCTTTTTTTTTTTTTTTACTTTTAACTGCCTAACTGCTAGTTGATCCAGAGGAAGGCAAAAAACCCCATCCTTAGCCTCTCCAATTTGCCTCAGAGGGGGGAAAAAATTCCTTCCTGACTCCAAAAAGGCAATCGGACTAGTCCCTGGATCAACTTGTATAATGAGCTTTCTTCCATAACCCTGTATTCCCTCACTTGCTAAAAAGCCATCCAACCCCTTCTTAAAGCTATCTTATGTATCAGCCAGTACAACAGTTTCAGGGAGAGAATTCCACATCTTCAGAGCTCTCACTGTAAAAAACCCTTTCCGAATATTTAGGCGGAACCTCTTTTCTTCCAAACGGAATGGGTGACCTTGTGTCATCTGGAAAGACCTACTTGTGAATAAAGCATTAGAGAGATTATTATATGATCCCCTTATATATTTATACATAGTTATCATATCACCCCTTAAGCACCTCTTCTCCAGCGTGAACATCCCCAATTTGGCCAGTCTTTCCTCATAGCTAAGATTTTCCATACCTTTTACCAGCTTAGTTGCCCTTCTCTGTACACTCTCTAATACAATAATATCCTGTTTGAGTGAGGGAGACCAAAACTGTACGGCATATTCTAGATGTGGCCTTACAAGTGCTCTATAAAGTGACAGAATGACCCCCTCCTCCCGTGACTCAATGCCCCTTTTAATACAGCTCAAGACCTTATTGGCCCTTGATGCTGCTGACTGGCACTGCTTGCTACAGCCAAGTTTATCATCTACAAGGACTCCAAGGTCCTTTTCCATAATGGATTTGCCTAGTGCAGTCCCATTAAGGGTATAAGTGGCTTGAATATTTTTACATCCCAGGTGCATGACTTTACATTTATCAATATTGAATCTCATTTGCCACTTAGCTGCCCAGATGGTCAGTTTGTCAAGATCCTGTTGCAAGGATGCTACCTCCTGGATGGAATTAATTGGGCTGGATAGTTTTGTGTCATCCGCAAACACGGATACATTACTTACAACACCCTCCCCTAAGTCATTAATGAACAAGTTAAATAAAAGTGGACCCAACACCAAGCCCTGAGGCTTATAGGGGCCCCAAAATGAAGATAAATACATATCTGATGTCTTACATTTACACAGATTTCCAGTGGGGTAAAAGCTATAAACAAGCATGGTAACCCCTGAAAACCATATATTTTTGTAGAAAACACATTCTGTATATTCCAAACTGGGTAATTATTTATTACCACTCAAAACTGCCATATTGCACAACTACTCTAAATGCGGCGGTTTACATTACATTTCTGAAAATCTCCTAAAAATATTACAATTGGCAGCACTTATCTCACCCAATTTCTTGGAAAACACCCTAAATATTGACACCAATGATCTACTGAACAGTTTGATGCTTAATATGCAAAGATATACCAAAGCAGCTGGCATGTGAGGACCCCAATTGAAAATAGTGCAAATCAATTTTCTTGGCTGCCTATTCGTCTTCCGTGAACAAAACTCTCTGTGCAGCAAGACCAATTAAAAAACATATATTTTTGGGGGGTCTTGGCCTAACAGTGCATGGAGTAAGACACGCTTTGTCAGAGCTCTGAAACTGGGCCCATTAACTTGATACAAGCAGGGTAAAGAATAACCAAACCACCTTCTACGGGGCAAGGAACAAAGATGCAGGTACAATGGGAAGGCCTCAAGATGTCGGTGAGCACGATATGCCCCACGCAGTCTCCCCAGCGTGATACGCAATACCGGGAACAAAGCCCAATTAGAAGGTAACTAGATAACAGCTCCCTAACACAAGATAACAGCTGCCTGGTAGATCTAAGAACAGCACTCAATAGTAAAACCCATGTCCCACTGCGTACTATTCAGTTACATTGAGAAGGAAAAACAAGAGCCTTCCAGAAAACATTTCCCTCCTGGCACAAGTCACATGACCGGGGCAGTTGGGAAATTGAAAAATTGAAAAAATGGCTAGCTCCATTTTTAAAACTCTTTTGAGAAATGGATTTCATTGCAGAAGTCTACTGCAGCAGCACTATTAACTGATGCGTTTTAAAAAAAAACATGATTTCCCATAACAGTTTCCCTTTAAGTGGCGCATTACCACAAAGTTCACTACAAATACAGTGTAACAGTTATGGGTTAAAGACCCACCCGTGTTTGAGGGGTGGGTAGTGTGGGATCTGATGTTAAGGGTTGTTTCCCGTCCACCCAGGACAATCTTGTCATACTAAACTTACTATTACAAAATTACAGTCCATCCCATTTTACTTCTTGTATCACTATACGCTCCCTCCAGGTGCGAGTAAGCCAGCGCTTGCAGCAGGCTTTTTTTTTTTTTTTTTTAAAAGATCCTGGAATCCCAAACCGGAATGCGGTTCGGTTGGGGCCAATTTTTTTGGGCCATAGGTGCCCTTTAAGAGACAGATTTCCATGTTTAAACCCGGGAATTCGGCTCTGCTAGTGCACTCAAATAGATCACCCAAAACCCTTGTGGAGAGGTAATCACCATGAAGGACTTTAACACTCTTCTGGCACTTCACTAGAAAGACTATGTAGAGAACTAAGACACACCTACAAACCTAGACTCACTATTGACATCTGGTGGGTTGCGAGAAGCTTGGAGATAAATCCACCCTCACATTAAACAACTTTCATGCTTCTTTCAAACTTTATTTAGTAAATTTATATAAAGATTAAGTAGAAGCAGATTAGCCCTGTACCATGTCCAAAGAACTCAAGGGACCAGTGGTCTTGTATGACCAGATATTCACTCATTGTATTGAGCATTAAAGGTCTCTCTGCTATGCCCTGCACTGTGCTTATACCACCTGGACTTTATTAATGCACAAATATCTATCAGGCCACCAAGCCCTTCATTTACATGTCTAAGTTCTTATATCGGGACAGATGCATTGTTATATATACAACTAGGAAAATATTTGATGCAGCAAAACTTAAAATGGGAATAAATCGGAAGAACATAATCGTTCAGCAAGGTCACACCATTGTGGTTTAACATAAAATTGGGAGCCATACTGTAGATCCACTCTACCCTCTACCTGATAAACTGACTTGGGCAAGTCATACAAATCATATAGATAATTTCTGTGGCTGATTCAGAAAGTATTTCAAATGCAAACAGGAAATTTTAAAGAAATTATTTTAATTAATATATTCATCCCCAGACAGAAGGAGATAAATGTAATGGTCAGGGCCACCATCAGAAATCACAGGGCCCCATACAACAATTTATATGAAAACAGTAAGTAGAAACCCATTGGTAACCCCTCAAAAAAATTAAAAATTGTTAGCCAGGGTCCCCCTTCAAATAAAAAAAAACATTGGTTGACAGGGCCCCTGCAAAAGTAAAAAAAGCCCCCCTTACAGGTTAAAAAAATAATCATTGGTGGCCAGGAGTTTAAAAATGATGTTCAATAGAACTTACCTTTGTTATTTTTCCTCCTTGGCAATGGTAATTTCTTCATTCTCCTCAGCAGCTTCGGCTCCATTTGGTGGCTACTCATGCCCCTCCTAAAACTTCAATTCCAGCAGGCCCGGGATGTCTGTAAATAAAGCAAAACAGAACCAAAATAAGAAATATGAAAGTAAACGAATAAGAATAGACATTAAGTAAAGTTGAAAAAATTTACAATAATATATCCCCATTCAATAAGGCAGGTATTATACCAATATGTTATTGGCTGGGATCAAGTAGAGATAAGTTAGTATACATTCTGTAAATATTCTGAAAAGGAATCATAAACAAAACACATAAAACCACAAAGTATTTAAGTAATAAC
Organism: Xenopus borealis; assembly: GCA_024363595.1. Lineage (NCBI taxonomy): Eukaryota > Metazoa > Chordata > Amphibia > Anura > Pipidae > Xenopus > Xenopus borealis. The sequence continues at coordinate 16,530,767 of CM044445.1, forward strand.
CAGCTCCCTTGCCGTGATCAGTTCAGGACTGTGCCGCGCCTCAATTCATGCCATAAAGTGCAGGAAAAAGAGTGAACGCAAGATGGCGCTAAAGCAAAGGTTCCATAAAATCACATCATTCAGGAGCTAAAGGGAAATGCACACTAGATGGCGCTGAATTGACAGTTTAGAAAAGAATGGGGCTATAGCTTTTTAAAGGATAAATTATACAAGATAACAAAAAACATATGAAATCATTCTGTAATTCAGCATGTCAGTTAACATGCTATACTTAAAAAAGTTACCCCCAAACAAAGGTGCGGGCTGATAGAGCCCACATTCAGGTTGAGGGTACCAGTACTTTTTTTTTAAATGCCCCCCACCAGCGCAGGCAAGCTCACACATGACAGTAGATGCCCTTGCGCATTTATGCGCTTGACTTCACGCACATGCACATTAAGAAAAGTGTCCCCAACAGTGAATGCTTTTCTCAATGCGCATGTGTGTGACGTCACATGAGCGTCTATTGGCAGCTCGCACTGGGAGCTCTCTCCAGGTGCGAGCTTGCCTGTGCGCACTGGCGCTTTTTTTTTTTTTAAACGTACTGGTAACCCCAACCGGAATGTGGGCCCTATCTGCCCACACCTTTGGTTGGGGGTAACTTTTTAAGAGATAGGTGCCCTTTAAATAAAAAAGCCATGCGAAAGCACCAAATAAATAATTAGGCATAATTATAGACCCTGAATTGAAGGACAATTGCATTCGGTATTGATCCACTAAGTAGTGTAATATCATATTAAAATGTGGATGAAAAGGGCAATGCTCAATGGAGCTTAGTAGTCACAGCGGTGGGGTACACACACATGTGTACCCCCAAAACCTTATATTTCTGGAAAGTAACATTCTGCTGAATCTAAAATGGGTACCCATGCCTTTCTGCTCCAGTCACAAGGCTTTCCCAAAATTGGCGTTTTGGTGAAATACCTGCCATTTGCCTCAAAGCTTCAACTTTCCAGCATAATATCACCCAATGCATTATTATGCATTGAACCCAATTATTATTTTTAAACGTACTGGTAACCCCAACCGGAATGTGGGCCCTATCTGCCCACACCTTTGGTTGGGGGTAACTTTTTAAGAGATAGGTGCCCTTTAAATAAAAAAGCCATGCGAAAGCACCAAATAAATAATTAGGCATAATTATAGACCCTGAATTGAAGGACAATTGCATTCGGTATTGATCCACTAAGTAGTGTAATATCATATTAAAATGTGGATGAAAAGGGCAATGCTCAATGGAGCTTAGTAGTCACAGCGGTGGGGTACACACACATGTGTACCCCCAAAACCTTATATTTCTGGAAAGTAACATTCTGCTGAATCTAAAATGGGTACCCATGCCTTTCTGCTCCAGTCACAAGGCTTTCCCAAAATTGGCGTTTTGGTGAAATACCTGCCATTTGCCTCAAAGCTTCAATTTTCCAGCATAATATCACCCAATGCATTATTATGTACCAAGAAAACGCACCCGAAATATGATTTAATATGGTTTAATGTCCATTGTGCATAGGATTACCAAAGTATCTGCCATTTAGACCCTAAAATGAAGTTAGCACATCAAATTGTACTGGACTTTACTTGAGTTACTGAAAACCAACACATTTGCTGCTTTTCTTGTAGGTTGAAAACACAGAAAAATATGTTGACCCCTCCAAAACCATATAGTTTTGTAAAGTACACATTCTCCCAAATCTAAAATAGGCTCCAGACTAACTAGTTTCAAGACTTTCCAGAAATTGGCAGTTTTAGTGAAATACCTGAAAATTGCCTGAAAGCTTCATATTTCAAGCATGGTATCACCCATGTATCATTACGTACCAAGAAAAAGCACCCTAAATATGATTACCATGGGTCCTCCAAACAGTTTGATGCCCATTGTGCATAGGTTTTACCTAAATATCTAGCATATAGAGGCCTCACAATGAAGTTAGAGCATACAAATAGTCCTGCTGGTAACTACAGCTACTTCGTTCTCCTCAGCCCCCCATTTAAATTTAATATGTCCTATACATGATTTAATTATTCATCTCACCTTGACCTATTTCAGTTACAAAACTGTATATCAAGTAGGGATGCACGGAATCCAGGATCTGGTTTGGCATTTGGCCAGGATTCAGCCTTTTTCAGCAGGATTCAGATTTGTTCAAATCCTTCTGCCTGGCCAAACAAAACCCTGATTTGCATATACCATTTTTTTGTCACAAAACAAGGAAGTAAAAAATGCCTTCCCACCCATAATTTGAATATGCAAATTATGTTCCGGTTCGGTATTTGGCGGAATCTTTCGCAAAGGATTCCGGGTTTCGGCTGAATCCAAAATAGTGGATTCGTTGCATCACTAATATCAAGTCACTAGAAAACATTTCCAACTCAACCCTGTCAACACAAAAGAAACAGCGTGAGTGGCGCTTTAGCAAAATCCCAGAGTGAGGGACAGAAAAGTACAGAGAAAATGTGGATATGGTGAAAAATATGCCCCTATTCCTGAGAAAATCTTGCTTTACTACACACACACTATACCACAGTTATACCTACTACCAATAAGTCTGTCTTACTATACACTCTATCCCACAGTTACAATCTGTGTTCAGAAGACCATCTTGCCATACATTATGCACATTAGGCCACAATTAAGCCACTACCCCGAGACCATCTTGATTTACTACACAAACTATCCCATGGTTACAGTCCTTACTTCTGAGACCATCTTGTCTTACCATAGAAATAGTTACAATATACAGCAGATCTATTTGGACCCAGACTAAAGAGAGGGAAAAATTACACACACTCAGTACAACCTGCATCTGACCCGAACTTGCAAAATGTTGCTATAGTAGGACTCACACCCAACCCCTACCTGAGACTCACCCCTCTCCGTACACTACTTCTGTGCGCCTCTGAAGACGGAATTTTCCAAAGTGGAGGATAATGTACTTCCCCAGTCTGACCTGCAACCAACTCAAACCTACAACCTATCTGATTATGTTACTATATTATAGTGATTATAAATACAATAATGCACGTGGGGGCTGCATGAAAGCTTCAATTGACCCATTAGCTGTGTTGTTTCACCCAGCCATTTCTAAAGAAATCAGTGGTTCTATGATCTGTAAGTCATCTAAACTGACGTTCTTAGCTGGAACGCTCACTGCTGAGTTCTAAACTGTCTCTGGAAGCAATATCGGCACAAAACAAACATGAAGAACACAGAACCAGCACAGGCAATTGCTCTTCCACAGGGGGGTGATTCTCTGAGACTGTTGTGTCCAATGGCTACAAACACCTTTTGGAGTAATATACAAACACATTTTTGGAGTGATATACACTGTAACCCTTTCAATGCCAGCTAAACCGGCCGACCATTTTTTGAAGATTTTGCACTCTTTCCCTTAACAGGCGTTTTCTGTGGGATGGTATTTTAGTTTACCATATATTTCATATTTTCAAAATATAGTAGAATGTTGGCGTAGTTCCACTCCTGTCTAAAACATGAAAACAAATGTTTACCATTAAATAAACACACACTTCAAAAACATAATTTAGTTTTTGCATGAAAACACTCCCAGCGGTATACAGGTATGGGATCTGTTATCTGGAAACCCATTATTCAAAAAGCTCAAAATGATGGAAACTCTATCACCTACAGGCTTTGTAAAGTCAGTAGTTTTTACATTTCTGAAAATCACCTGAAAATTTTGCAACTTCCTGCACCCTACATATAAATGCCAAGGGTCAACAGAACAGTGTAATGCCCAATATGCGTAAATACACCAAAGAATGTGCCATGCACTGGACAACAAATAAAAATAGTACATATGACCATAACAGTTTGAAGACCCCTGAAAACATATAGTTACATACAGTTACACCTAGACCATCTAGCCTTACAATACACCCTGGTCCAAGGTAACAATCCATACCTTATTAATACTATCCTATAATAACATTCCCTACTCCTACAGCCATCTAGTTTTATTATAGACACTATCCAACAATATAATGTAAGCATTATCCCAGGTTGCCTTACTATACACACAATATCCCACAGTTACAGTCCCAACCTCTGATAAAAAGATATAATAATACAGGTATGGGACCTGTTATACAGAAGGCTCAGGACCTTGCATTTTCCAGATAATGGATCTTTCTGTAATTTGGATCTGGATTCTGTAAATTGACACAATCCTATACATTATCTTGCCTTACTAAGCACTACCCTATAGTAAGAGCAACAATCCTGGAGCCCATCTTGCCTTACTAAACATTATGCCATAGTTACAGCATCAATTCCAGAGACCATCTTGACTTACTAAACACAATGCCACAGTAACAGTAACAATTCCAGAGACCATCTTGCCCTACTATACACAATATCCTTTAGTTACAGCAATTATCCTGGACACCACCTTGCCTTACTAAACAATATCCCATAGTTACAGCAACAATTCCGGAGACCAGAGCAATATTTCTGGAGAACATCTTGCCTTACTAAACACTATCACACAGTAAAAGCAACAATCCCATAGACCATCTAGCCTTATTAAAAACAATCCCAAAGTTACAGGAACTAACCTAAACACCATTCCATAACAACAGCAACATTTCCAGAGAACATTTTACCTTACTAAATACTATTACACAGTAACAGCAAAAATCCCAGAGACCATCTTGCCTTACTAAACACTATCTCACAGTAACAGCATCACGTTTTCAGATTGTTCACCAGACATAAAGACTTTTTTTCAATTACTTTCCATTTTTTATTTTTACTGTTTTTCCAAAATCTAAATTTAAAGTTGAATGTTGGTGTCTCTGGTGTTTGAGTCTGGAAGCTCAGTAATTCAGGCGCAGATTCTAAACTGTTACAATTTTGCAACATTTAGTTGATACATTTCTCAGCAGCATCTCTATAGTATTAGCAACTATTGTATCAATTCTAACAGCTGCCTTTACTGAAACCCAGACATTCTGTTCAACAGGCCAAATATAAGAAATGCATCAACAGATTAGAGTAAGTGACCCCCCCCTCCCAGTCCTTCTTTGAAGGTGAAAAATAGCATTTTACACTTAAATATTAGAAAACAGTCACACATAGAAAAAAGAAAGCATCAGACTGTCGGCTTACATTATCTCTAGGCCCTAGGTAGTAGAGTCCTGCAGCGGGTGGGGTACCCGCTGGTTACCCGCAAAATCCCGTGGTACCCTGCGGGTTGCTCGTAGAATTTCTGGGTGCGGGGTATAGAAGTGGGGCGGTGGTTCTGCAGGTTGGCGGGTTGAGGGTCGCGGATCCTCGCTATAGCGATTTTTACTCCTTTTTCTGAGCATTTCTACTACTGATGATGTCACATCCGGTTTACAATGAGAGCACTTCCTGTTTTACTCCTTTTTTTCTGATTGCGGCTACTTCCGATGATGTCACTTCAGGTTTACAATGACAGCACTTCCTGATTCTTGATGGTCAGCGGGTCCGGGTACGGTTTGGGTTGCGGGTCCAAGAGGGTAAGAATGCCGGTCGCGGGTCTGGGTTGCGGGTACGGGTCGGGTCCGGGTCCCAAAAAATGGACCGGCGCAGGACTCTACTAGGTAGTATAGAAGGGGCATAAGCCACAAGACCCATCCCATTATACGTCCTGTATATGGCTCAATAATTGGTCTTGGCTTGACTCATTTTATTACAACACTGTATATCACGTCATTAGATAAAATGTGCAACTTTAACCCTATCAAAATAAAGGAAGCAGTGTGAGTGGAACTATAGCAAGTGAGGGACATAAAAGTACAGTGAAAATGTGGATATGGTGAATAATATGCCCTTATTCCTGAGTACATCTTGTCTTACTTTTAGGGCTATTCCAAACGGGAGAGTTGTCGCCTGGCGACTAATTGCCGCTTCTTTTGGGCGAATATTCTCCCTGAATTGCTTGCCCGTTTATTCTGCCCACTGAAATGTAAAGTCGCTTATGCCTGAATAGGCACTGCGTTTTTCCTAAGTCACTTAGGAAAAATTGCCTCATGAGAGTGCATGAGCTGCTGCTCCAAAATGACCCTGAAGGCTGATTTACATTGCTTCATGCCACAATTGCTGGATTCACACACTTTATAGTGAATATATATCGCCCACCACCCTTTAAACCTTTCCTTGCCAGCCGTTTTGACCTAAATGTGAACATCTACTGCCAAGCAGTTTTTAGACTTTTTGTGCTCTTCCACTTTAAGGGCTTTTCCTGGGGGGGTCTTTTAGTCTACTTAGGAAAACAATATATTGTTTCACATATCACATATATCAGATACATCATTTATTTAATGTATGAGAACACAGCCGATTTGGAAAGTTCTAAGTCTCCTGAATGCTCCGAAACCAAATATACTGTATATAGTTTTATGGAAATTTCTCACTTGTATAGTTCAAAATCTGCAGGCAGTACACTACCAATTTCCAGAGCAGCGCTCCATAAAACAGTATACTTCTGATTTCAAGGCAAAACACTGCACTAACAGTTAATTTACCCTAGAAAACAACCCATTATTAGAAAGAGCAGATTCTGGCAAATCAAAAATGGGTAAATAGCCAAACTACCAAGTTAAAATTCTTTCCTAAAGTTATATTTTTTTATAGAAATTGGTGAATGTTTTGAAAAATGACTACAAAGCTTCCAATCTACAGCATCATATCTCTAACAAATCATTAGGTACCAATGTGAACACCCTAAATATGATTGCCAGGAGTCCACTTAAAGGGGTGGTTCACCTTCAAGTTAACTTTTAGTATATCGTAGAAGGGCCAATTCTAAGAAACTTTTCAATTGGTCTTCATTATTTATTTTTCATAGTTTTTTAATGATTTGCAATTTTCTTCTGTTTCTTTGCAGCTTTCAAATGGGGGTCACTGACACAATCTAAAAACAAATGCTCTGTAAGGCTATAAATGTATTGTTATTGCCACTTTTTATTACTTATCATTCTATTCAGTCCATCTCCTATTCATATTCCAGAAACCAAATTGCTGACACTGCAAACTAGAGAGCTGCTGAATAAAAAGATGAATAACTATAAAACCACAAACAATAAAAAATGAAAACTGATTGCAAATTGTCTCAGAATATCACTCTCTACATTATACTGAAAGTTAACTCAAAGGTGAACAACCCCTTTAATTTGGACCCTAGCAACCAGATTGCTGAAATGGCAAACTGGAGAACTGCTGAATAAAAAGCGAAATAACGCAAATACTACAAATAATAAAACATGAAAACCAATTGCAAAATCAAAGATAAACTACATAAAGCAAAAACAATTGGAAAAACTAAAAACAACTTACATATTAATTGAACCTGGCATATCAGTGTAGACTAGCTGCTAAATACAATCCAAAATGGACTTAAGTTTTGTTCTTAGAAACAGAATCACTGCTGCAATTTCCTCCTTCATAGAATCTGATTTGATTATTTTCAGTGTTTATATTAGGAGTGGGAGTCTGTACATTTTCAGAGACTCCGAAAAAAATCCTGGATAAAAAAAAAAAAGACAGTCTGCCTGCATGAGACTGTGAAAAAGCAGTTCTGAGAAATATAAAATCAGGGTTCTACTGTAAACACTTTTGATAGGACATTTTACTGGCATATTATCTGCACCTTTTCATCACTACTCTGTAGGGACAGAAGGAAGCACTTGCTTTACTGCTTGCTTCACATGACACGCCCATACAATAGCCAACCTATCATTTTTCTGAAAGAGCCCAGTCTAAAAGGCCAAATATTGCACGATTTGCACTGCTGCTTTAAAAACTAATGTTTTGGGAAAAAGAGTAAAAATGGAAAGCAAATGAAAAAAGTCTGTTTCTGGTGAACATCTGAAAACAACTGAACTGAGAAACTGAGAAAGTGACTGTGAACAACCCCTTTAAGGGGATGGAAAATTTAAACCATGAAGGTAGATCATCACGGTTGAGGTTGTTTTCTCTGGAAAAAAGGCGCTTGCTAGGGGACATGATTACACTTTACAAATACATTAGAGTATATTATAGCCAAATAGAGGATCACCAGAGGCCACCCCTTCAGACTAGAGGAAAAGGACTTTGTAGGTATATCTTCTCAGTGAGGACAATGAGGTTGTAGAATGCACTGCTGGGTGATGTTGTGATGGCTGATTCTGTTAACACCTTTAACCCTTTAAGTGCTAGCAGACTTTCACATTTTGGTTACGCGAAGGGAAATCTATGGTTTAACTAGGAATACTATACATTGATTTTTTCGGGAGAAACTGAGCTTTCTAAATCTGCCTAAATCTGAGTTTTCATGTATTTCCACCTCTGCAAAAAGATTTATAGCTCGAAATACAATATATTTTTCACAATATATGCATTTATACCAGAAAAATATTTAATTTTGTGCATGAAAATCCAACTGATTCAAAAAGCCTCATGTCTCTCGAACATGCCAATACCAGATATGTATAGTTTTACGGAGATTTAGAATTTAGCTGAAAACGGCATACTTTAGATTCCAAGGCCAAAAAATCCTGAAACAGTATGTTTACCCCAGAAAACCATATATTTTTGGAAAATATGCATTCTGCTTATTCTAAAATGGGTAACTAGGGGGCAAATTAACTAAAGCGGAAAGCGTCTAACGCTAGCACTAATTCGCGAATGTGATTTCGTAACTTCGCAAATTCATTAACGCGACTCTTCGCGAATTTTTTGCGAATTTTCGCTAGCGAAATAGATAGACTAGCGCAACTTCGCACGCTAACGCCAGGCAAAGTTGGCCACTGACGAAGGATCGTAATTACGCAAATTCACTAAGATGACCATTTTACTGAACTTTACCACTTACGCTAGACATTACTTTGCCAGGTCAGACCTGGTGAAGTTCAATACAATAGATAGGAGTTTGAAGAAAAAAAATTGAAATTTTTTCTAAGTCCAAAAAAAACGCTGGCGTCTTTTACCTTTTGTAGGGCGATTGTCTGAAAAAGAGCAAAATTTTTTTGGGGGGTTACCCTCCTTCCCCCCTATATTTCCTAACATATGGCAACTCAACTATACAGTGGTGCCCACTGTTTAGGGAAATAGAACAACTTTATTTTATTTATTAAAGGTTTCCTGGGCTTGTGTAGTGGAATGTAGTGGCTGTAACATATACTTCTATTATACTTTGAAATTCGCGCAGTATGCAAATTAGGCATCGCTAGCATAAATGCGCTTTGCCTGGCTAAGTAACACTAGTGCAACTACGCTACTGTTCGCAGACCTGAGCGCAACTTCGCACTTCAGTGAATTAGCGTAGCGGTGGCGAAAATTCACCTGGCGAAGTGCGGTGAACGCTAGCGAAGGCAACGCTAGCACTTTTGCCCCAAGGTCGCTACTCCTAACTACCAAACATCAAAGCTTGTCTGAACGTAGCAGTTTTTATAAAAAATTT
>CM044445.1:16655636-16668871 GCA_024363595.1 Xenopus borealis
TTGGAGAACACATTACTTTATTGTGCTATGATAATGTCAGTCAAATAAATATTTTTTAATATGGAGTAGTCTTGGGGAAGTGAAATAACAATAGGGTTAAGGGGACCGTACCAATATCGGCAGGCCAGGGGGAGAGAAAGTTCTGTCCCAAAATTCTTAAAGATATCTATAGTATGTGATACTGTAGAATGGCCAATTTGAAGAAACTTTTCATTTGGTCTATTTTTTTGAGTTTTTTTGGCTTCAGCTTTCAAATGGGGGGGTCACTAAAAACAAATACTTTTTAAATAAAGAAAGCTACTGAGGCAGTTTATTGCCAATAGATTAATCACAATTTCGCAAGCTAGAATTTATTCTGCAGAATGCTTTCCCATACTTGAGTAAACAGCTCTAGAAGCTCTCTGTTTGTTTAGGATAGCAGTCATATTCGCTAGTTGTGATATCACTTCCTACCCGAGTCTTTTCCCTGCTCACTTATAGCTCTGGGCATAGATTACAGCAAGGAGGGGGAAGAGCAAGGAGTGGAAGAGGAGTAAACTGAGCATGCTCAAGCCCTAGTCCTGGAGGTTTAAGCAGAAGGCAGGAAGTCTGATACAGAAGCCCATGTGTACACAATAGAAGGACAGAAATGCTGTGTTTCTTTTGACAGAGGACGCAGCATTACTTTGAGGGTTTACTGGGGTATTTTATAGACATTTCTGATAAAGCTTACTTAGTTTTAACCTTTCCTTTCTCCTTTAAAGCTACAAATGTATTACTACTTTTATTACTCATCTTTCCATTCAGGTACTCCTCTATTCATAATCCAGTCTCTTATTCAAATAAGTACATGGTTGCTAGGGTCGAATATTATTATTATAGACATGTATTTCTATAGCTGTTATTTCGTAGCGCTGATCAACACTAGCAACCAGATTGCTGAAATTGCAGACTGGAGAACTTCTGAATAAAAACCAAAATAACTCAAAACTCACAAATGTTTTAAAAAAATGAAAATGAATTGCAAATTTTTTCATAATATCACTCTCTACACCATATTAAAAGTTAATATAAAGGTGAACATCCCTTTTACATTTCAAACTTATGTGAGCAGGGGGCGCTAATCCCCCTCATACTATTTTTATTTTGCAACAGTTGTTACTTTATGGTGACACCTGTTTGCTATAAATTAATATAAAGCACTGCATAACTAGGTAGCACTATATAAATAATGAGGATTCCTACCCCAAACCTTCAACTGCACTGCCAAACGCTTAAGGGGTCCTCAGGTGGTGGAGGGAGGGCCCAGGAAGGTTTATTGCTGGGGGCTTTAGGGATATCAGTAGATGCATGAACCACATTAAAGGATAAGCACACACTTTCAACCCTTATACATATACACACACACATACATATTGCGGCAGATTTACTAAATTCACATGAATGATCGAAATTGAATTTACAAAAAGATTTGAATTCGAATATGCAAATTACATGACCACGACCAGGGAATTCTGTAAATTCGATCGTATGGAATGATTCGAATAATTAGAATAAAAATCTATTTGAATATTCGACTATCGAATTACTCCCCTTTTAAATTTTTATTCGACTGCCTAGTAAAGTTCACCAGTATCAACCTACCGAAGTGCCTTTGCTGAATTTTGATCAAATTATAAAAAAAATCGATCGAATGGTCAAATCAGTCGATTTGATCGTTCGGTCAAATTTTTATAATTCGATCATTTGACCAATCGAATTGCAGTAAAATCCTTCTAATTCCCATGGTCGCATTTAGAATTTTTTTCAATTCGAAATTCGACTTATAGTAAATCTGCCCCATAGAATCCCTTATGCAGAAAGCTCCAAAACAATTACAGTTTTTAAGAATGATTTCCTTTTAATAATAAAATAGTATCTGGTACTTGATAGTAACTAACGTGTATGAATCCATATTGGTGGCAAAACAATCCTACATTATATTTAGTAGACTTTGGGTATGGAAGGCTTGGTAATCCCAAATTATGGAATTATAATTATAATGTAGATGGCTTCAGAGCCTGATCACCAAAAGCTTCTGTGCCTTCTGTTCTAGGGTCTAGTTTCAGTTAGAATTCAAGAGACTAATAAAAACTAAAGAGAAATGAATGCAAGAATAAAACAGAAAACTGCCCATGTATTTGTCCCTATGTATATAAGGTATTTCTCAGGGTTTGTTTATATAAACTGCAGCGAGATCATACAGAATCAGCTTCAAGGGCCAATTTATCATGAATATTTTACACACACACTCACGACCTACAAGTTCGATGAAGTATGGTTATGGCTTATGTCATTTCTAGAGTAGAATCTCAGTGCCGTAGATAGTCCTTTACATTTTACCATTGAAACAGAGATGATTTTCATTCTCATAGGATTCTTGTTTAAAGTGGTCCTTTGCCCCAAAACAGGTTTTTGCATAATGAAAGCAAATTCAATTCTTCAACTTTCCGATTTTCATTAAAGACACATTTGGTTTTAAAGTTATTTCTGAATGAATTTACAGGTGAAAACAGCGTTTGCTTATTCCTTTCTGTTCTCCTGTTTGGACTCATAAAATATTATACAGTAACAGGCACAAGTTGCTTAGCATTGTGTTTTCTTTCGCTATGTATAAAATAATTTTTTAAGATACAGATCATGTTAATTTTTTTATTACGCATAGGTGTTTATGGATGAAGCTAGGGCTTCACATTCCTTGTAGGCAATAGGACTACACCACCCTGTTTAAGAGGGGTAAAAAAGTGTTACTCCTGCCTATAATCCAAGGAGAGAATAAGAATGGTGCTGTGTCTCCAGGAATTGTGGGCTAATTTAAGTGCAACTTTTGCTGCAATCATTACAACAACATTTGTTCAAGGCACCGCTCTTTGCTCTTGCATGTTTTGGCATTGAGTTCAACTAGGGTTGCCACCTTTTCTGGAAAAAAAATACTGGCCTTCCTATGTATTTATCTTTTTTTCCTATTAATAAAATTGGGATCAACCATCAAAAATACCAAAGTTCAACTGTGCCCCAACAATCTCTTTCAATAACTAGTTTGCTAGTCAAGCTGGCACAGGGGAAACCTGGAGTACACTGAAGGTGGCAGTAGCTCCAGGGTTCCCCCAGAACACTTGCGCCTAAAGAATCATGTGCAGATGTAATGTTGAAAAATTGTATATTTTGGCTAACAGAATCTATAGCTGTGCTTGCCGAGCAGCTCTTTGTGTACAGAGAATTGTTTTCTTCATGCTTTGTTCTCTTGCAGCATATTAAGACCTTGCCGAAGTTCAAGGTATTATTAAAAAAAAGTGTTTAATTTGCACAATGCTAGTCTTTGCCAACATTCACAAGAAGGAGACACAGTATCACTTGGGCTTGGGGGCAGATTTCAATCATTGAATGAAATGCCTTTCTGTATTACTCTTAACAAAGTATTCTATTTCTGCATCTGTTATGCTCCCTATATACATAAGCCAATGGAGGCTGGTGGAGCTTCCCTACCTGCTAGCTTGCAGGTGCTGTATAGAACGCAGAAGCCTTTGCCAGCCCTATGTGATGGGTTTGCTGCTTGTAAGTAGGGAAGGGACTTGCTCAGTTCCTCACTCCCCCTCCTCCTTCCTTTCTCCTACTCCCTACAGTCCTAGAGTGCAGTTTGGCAGCTCACATACAGACATAAGGATGCTTCTCCTGCTCTCTCTTGCTCCCCTTCTCCTTTCAGCTACAGGTAAGTTCCATTTCATTTGTTCTTTATAGAAATGGAATGATAATGTTTCACCAGGTGTTTAGACTATGAATAAAAGTGTGTCAAAGCCAGCTGTACAGTGTTGGCCGGCACTCATCTGTATGCACTTTATATGGAACGACTTCCCTCCTGTAGCAAAAGGCAAAGCAGTCTCACAGTCATAAAATAAGCACAGGTAATGCAATGATTTATTTAAACTACAAGCTCTTGAAGGAAACTGACAGTGTTGCAATATGCTAGGAATAAAGATTTATATGAGTTTTTATGGCTTATTATATAAATGGCATTATAAAACTTCTAACCTAATTGTAAATCTCTTTGGTTTTACTTATATTGTAATATATGTAAGCTGATGTGATAGACGTAATTTCATTGTGGTGATTATTACCGAATAACCCAGGAAAGCCACTTGCATTTCTGGCTTTATGATGACCCTGTGTAGTAAATCTGAGTGGTGGGAATTTTTAAGGGGACTGCAAAGAGCAGAAGGTTGAGGAATGGTTCTTCCAGCTGTTGATAAAACAGGAATGTGTGGCACCCATAGACAAAAGATAAACTTGGAGTTGTACTTTAGGAACAGTTGTACAGCTCCAAGTTGGATTTTAAGCAATAGGGATAGTCGCGGGGTATTTTGTCCTGGGTCCGCTCACCACTAATTTTCCTTAGTGAGCTTGAGTTCAGAAGTTACAATCGCAGCATGGAAATGAAAAATCCCAGAGGGATTAACAGTGTTGGTAATATGGGGGTGTGGGAGTTGGTGGCAACAATGAGGGACCCAGACCCAAATTTTGAACATTTACTGATGGACAGCAGAATGGAGTTTTCTGGGAAGAGGCTGCAACAGTAATTAGCATTTCTGTTTTACACCGCTGAGGTTCTAAGTTAGATTCCAACCAGGAAAATATTTTTTAATGTACTCCCCATGTCTGTTTCCTGCTGGTATTCTGGTCCTCCACCCCTCCATGCACCTAAAATAGGCAGATTAATGGACACCTGACGAAGTAGAGCATTGACTGTTGGGTGAAATTAACCATAGAAGCTCTACTGAATGATGAACAATCATCCCCTATAAAGTGATGTGAAAATCTTTCAGTGTTAACGAAACAAAGGACAATAATAATGTGTGTAATGAATAATGTGCTTTGTTACTTTATCACACTGTTGGCTTTTCCTGTACAAGGGTTACTGTTTTTGCTGGCATGATAGCTTTATCTGGAGATATCGGCTATTGATTCTTTCCTTGTCAGTAGAAGACTGACATTTAGAAAACCTTAATATATGCAGATCTGAAGTTGTCCCTCAGAATAAGTCTGACTTCAACTTCCTAATGATTTGGCAGGTCATTGCACATTCCAAGTAAAGGATTAACCCTTTCATCTTCTGCCAGGCATACCTCATTGCTAGGCTGGTGATTGCAGATTCTCCCACAAGGATATGTTTCTGCATAACTGATTCAAAGGGGCAAGCCTGCAGCCCAGAGGATGTTGGGAGTTGTAGTTAAGAATCAGAGCCTGGCAAGTCTGACATTCCTATCCTAAGCTTTACGGTCTCTGTTGTTGATACAATAACCAAAATTTTAAAATATAATAATGAAGCCATACATGCACTTCATGGCCATGCCTTTTTTTTTTTTACGGCCAGCACTTCTCTAAGCATTGCAATGGGGTAATTAGAAGAGGTTGGTCATTGCTGCAATCAGTTAATTGGCCTTGCTTTTAGGAAAGGGCAGAGAGAGATTGTTGTACTTGCTGAGCTCTTTTTTTTAAGGTAGCTGTGAATCAGTGCATAGTATTACCTAGCTCAGAAAATAAGCCTAGTACTTTGTTAAGCAATTGGTCTATCATAATTCTTAAAACTTTTTAAAATCAGGTTATTAATCATTGCCTTATCCCATCCCATTGCCCTGGGGGTCAATGACTATCCCTATCTAAACTCCCCTGTATTAATATTTTGAAATATTCAGTAAATGCACAACCAGTCCATTAACATTCTTTAAACATTTTAATCTAGGTTAAAAGGAAAAATGTATAGGCTTGCCATCCCCCTTATAAAAATATAATCATGTCTAAGACCAAAGTAACATGGGTTGAACTGTCAATTGCCAATAAACATATATAAACAAGCCTGTAATAAATGTCCAGGTACCAGCTTTTAGCCTTGTAACCCTTTCCTTGACTTGTGTTTTGAAAACTGAATCACCCTTTCAGCAACCCTTCCAGGGGGTCTCATGCACAATATACAACATACTGCACTAATGGCAAAGCTAAATATACATATCTGAAGATAGTACAGGTACATGTGTTATCAATGTTATTTTTCACTAACTCCCCTATTGAACACAGAGTTCTTTATATTATCTTCTACTGACATATCCTGACGAGCTGCGGCTAATTAGAGGTTCAGTGCTATAATGACATCCTTAAGCAGTTTGTACATGGGGATGATATATCACTGCATGCATGCACTCCATTTATAGCATGGCTAATAAATATTTATACCCACGGGAATCAGCAGCAGGGACCTGTTCGACATAAACATGGATGCAAAGATGTTAAACAATTATCGAGATGAGCAGTTCATCTAGCTAAACCCTTGAATGAAATGAACAGGGAACCTGTCATAGTTACAGCTCTGCAAGGATGAAATCTAATTAACCTTCTTTTTAATTTACTTTATAAAATCTTTCCAGATTGTAATGACAGAATGAACTGAGCTGAAAGATAGCAGAGTTCTGAAGTGCTTGTGTTACATCTGTTGCAGGTGGTTTATAATCCTGTGTCACTGGTGTCCCTCCACAAGGGAATAGAGTTAGAACACAAGATTTATGATGCTTGGTCAGTAGATAGATGCCATGCGGCAGTGTATAGATGGCAGGGGATCACCTTATACAGAAGGATACAATTATTTTCTTCATTGTGCTTACAGTAGTAAAAATAGGGGTGTTCCATTGAAGGCAACCATCCTGCACCCCCAGTCGTTATGGGATCTTGCAGATCCATGGTTATATGAGTAGGAAAGAAAATCCAATGCCTCCCCCCCAAACATTTCTGGGAAGAGGGGTCAACAGTGGAATATTGTACCTAAACATGGGGTAATTCAAGACACATGAGTTGCAACCTATAGCTACCTATCAGTGCTTAACAGTGATCAATTGACTGAAGTAAGACTAATGAGAGGGGGAAAAAATTGGTTTTTATAAATTACCCAGAAAAATTAGGGACATTCAACTTGCATCCTCCAGCTGCTATTAAACCAGGTGAGCATAGCAGTTCAATAACAGCTGGAAAGCTGGGTTATAAATCATTGGCCCTCACACAGGGTATTATGTCAGGGGCCCCTCTAGAAATAGGGAAAGCCAAGAGTATATGTACGTATATATTGATGACTTCCTGTGTATGTATTAAGTATGTTAGAGTGTAAATGTCTATATACACACACAGGGCAAACACATACAATCAGTTCTTCTCCTACAGGTATGGTATCCCTTACCCAGAAATCTGCTATCCAGAAAGTCCCAAATTACGGGAGGGCTGTCTCACATAGAATCCAGTTTCATCAAATAATTATAATTCTTAAAAAAATGATTTCAATTTATTTTCTGTAATAATTAAACATTATACTTCATCCCAACTAAGATATAATTAATCTTTTTTGAAGGCAGAACAAAAGTACTGGATTTATTTAAGGTTCAAATTATTTTTTTTGTAGATTTAAAGTATGGAGATCCAAATTACAGATAGACCTTTTATCTTGAAACCCCCAGGCCCCATGCATTCTAGATAACAGGTTTCATACCTGTATTGTCATGCATTTGGTTTTATAGGATGTATAAGTGAACATTGGGATTGGAGTTTTTTTTCTGTTTATCAGTGTTATCTCTCCCCAAGACTGAGCAGACATCAGGCCTAATAATGATTAATGATATGGCCCTTTCATGGAATGTCCTGGGGGAGAAGTCCAGTACTATTGTGCTTTATATCAATTCAGCCAAGTCCTCGGTAGTATTTGCTGCAATGAAAAATGCCTGTTATGTCACTTTATTATTTCCCCGTTTCTCTTTTATTATCGTATTTCCTTTACCCACTGCTTCTTTGGTTATTTCAAGGAATTTCTGTTGTTTTCTAAAGGGTACATCCAAGGGTACTAAAGGTGGCCATACACGTAGAGATCTTGAGGTGGGCAATATCGGGCTGATCCGATCGTGGGCCCTAGGGCCCAACGTTCGGATCAGTACGGGCGGTCGGATCGCGGGACCGTATCAACGAACAGATGCGACGGGATTTTTAATCCTGCCCGATCGACATCTGGCCGAAAGTCGATCGGGAAAGCCCGTCGGAGGGCCCCCCACACAGTCTGTCGGCAGCTTTTATCTGCCCGTGTATGGCCACCTTTAGTAAACTTAGCTCTGTGATTGCCAAACCTATTTACTTAATTTTTCAGGATTCATTGAGTTCTGGCATGGTGCAGAAAGACTGGTTAATTGCTAATGTGGTGCCGCTATTCAAAAAGAGATCTTGTTCTCAGCCTCAAAGCTAAACACCAGTTCGTCTGACCAGTGGCATAACTACTCCTTGGTGGGCCCTGGTACAGGATGGGCACCTGGGCCCCCCTGTCAGGCCCGCACCTTTATAAATCACATGCTGGAGTGTTAATAGCATGTGTGCTGTAAAATGTCCCCCTAGATAACCTCCTGCCATAACCATTTTTGTGGCTCTAATGGGCCCCAAGGGGTGGGGGCCCTGGTGTAATTGCACCCCTGGTAGTTACGCCACTGAGTCTGACGTCAGTTGTAGGAAAGCTGTTTGAAGGGTTTATAAAGGATAAGATACTGGACTTCATAGCAAATCATAATGCTATGAGTTTGTGCCAGCATGGGTTTTATGTGTTATAGATCTTGCCAGGCTAACTTAATTTCTTTTTATGAGAAGGTGAGCAGGGACCTAGATTCTGGGATGGCAGTGAATGTGATTTACTTAGACTTTGCTAAAGCATTCGATACAGTGCCACACAGAAGGTTACTGGTTAAATTAGGAATGTTGGCCTTGAACATAGTATTTGTAACTGGATAGAAAACTTGCTAAAAAGTAGACTACAAAGAATGGTGGTAAATGGAACATTTTCTAATTGGACCAGTGTTGTTAGTGGAGTACCGAAGGACTCTATACTTGTTTATTAATGACCTGGATGTGGGCATTGAAAGTACAGTTTCTATTTTTGCAGATGATACTAAATTGTGCAGAACTATAGGTTCCATGCAGGATGCTGCCACTTTGCAGAGTGATTTGTCTAAGTTGGGTAACTGGGCAGCAAACTGGAAAATGAGGTTCAATGTTGATAAATGCAAGGTTATGCACTTTAGCAAAAATAATATAAATGCAAGTTATACACTAAATGGCATTGTTTTTGGAGTTTCCTTAAATGAGAAGAATCTAGTGGTTTTTATAGATATCAAGTTGTCTAATTCTGGGCAGTGTCATGTTGTGGCCACTAAAGCAAATAGAATAAAAAAGGGCATTAACTCAAGGGATGAAAACATAATTATGCCTCTTTCTAGGTCCCTGGTAAGGCCTCACTGGGATGATGCAGTGCAGTTTTGGACTCCAGTCCAAATGAGCTGGAGAGAGTGCAGAGACATGCAACTAAAGAGGAATGGAAGACAAATTATGAGGGTTGTCAAGGTTGGGGTTGCTTTTTCTAAAAAAAAAAGGCACTTGCGAGGGGACATGATTACACTTCACAAATACATTAGAAGACATTATAGACAAACATCAGGGGACCTTTTTACCCATAAAAAGGATCATCGCACCAGAGGCCACCCCTTCAGACTAGAAGAAAAGGACTTTCATTTGAAGCAGCGTAGGTGGTTCTTTACCAGTGAGGACAGTGAGGTTGAGGAATGCACTGCCGGGTGATGTTGTGATGGCTGATTCTGTTGATGCTTTTAAGAGGGGCCTGGATGATTTCTTTGACAGGCATAATATCAAAGGCTATTATGATACTAAACTCTATAGTTAGTATAGATATGGATATATATATATATATATATATAATATATATATATATATATATATATATAATTTATATGAAGGGGTGTGTGTATGGATGCTGGGTTTTCATTTGGAGGAGTTGAACTTGATGGAATTTATCTTTTTTCAACCTGATTTACTATGTAACTATGATTATATCATGCAAAGGAATTTGCCTACATATCTCATTAACATAAATCAAACCCCCAAGGAGTGCAGAGAATTCCCAGTACACATGGTTCTCTATCACAGACCAACTGGTAGCAACTGAAATGGAATGTTCACTGGTGTATGTACCTGTTAACAGCCTCATCCCACACATACAAACATGCAGAGCCCACATCCATACACACCAAATACAAACACAGCACATACAGTATATACTGTTAATTCACAGAAAACACATATACAACACATGCTCCGTAAATACATTTAACACACCATTAATAGGACATTTTACACCATAAAAACATAGTTACACCATTTGGAGACCATTTTCATAAAATCAGAGGTATTATTTGCTAGAAATACTTGCAATTATTTAGCAAGAAGCCTAGAAAGACAACGTAATCATGGAAAAAAAATGCAGGTCTCCACATGCTGTTTCATTAGTTATTAGCTATTCAAGTAATTCCACATCTCTGATTAGCACGTCAAACGGCGTTCTGCGGAATGCTGTCAATCATTGCAAAAACCTAGTGATTTCTTAACAATAGCTCAGTAGAAGTGGCAGTCAGCAAATAGCCAGCAGATGGAAGGTTTCTCTTATTCTTACCCTGCTGACGTGTCCTCCCTACTGAATGTCACATGAATCTAATGTGCTGTAAGTTTGCCCATGAACTGTTAATAAAAAGAATGGAGATACAGTATGTATTGGAGTGACAGAAGTCTCTCTCTCTAATGAATGCAGTATTAGGAAATTGGGAAGCAGTACACATCAGGGGGTCCTCAGTGATTTTATCAGGGCTAAATGTTGACTGCCTAGCAAAGAGGTTGCAGAACAGTGAAAGCTTACTAGTATAGACTCTGTATTGGAAGATAGACTGGAAACTTTGACATTTAACAATGTATATCTATTGAGTATATGGCAGTGGTCCCAAAACTGGTTCAACCCAGCCCAGTCTGAAGGCCATAACAGCTGACAGAGAAGAATGCCCAGTTTTTCTCCTAGATTCCCCTTGAGGTCTATAAAGAAAAGGTCAATATTGGTGAAATCATGCGATCATACTTTTTAGCTAGGCTAGATGTCTGAACTATGATTGAGTGGCCAATGAAGTATCCTGAGCAGATGTTGGACTTAAAGAGGAGCTGCCACCCACACTTAAAAAGCTGTATTTTAATAAAAGTCCTTTGCAAAATGACTATGAAACCCAAATTCATCTACACCTGATGTATTTAGAAATCTGAGCTGTCAATCATAAATTGCCTGCCCCGCCTCTATTCCTCAGACATAAAGATGGGGGTAGTCCATTACTTTTACTTTCTATTCAGCACTTCCTATGTCACTGTATTCTTCTCATTCATGGTTTATAATTGCGTTGCTTGTGCATAGGCATGGGCATAAGCACTACTTGTTTATATAAATAAGCTGTTGTGTAGCCATGGGGGCAACTAGTCAAAGGAGAAAAGTTACACAGCAGATAAGCTCTGCAGAACATAATGTTATCTGTTATCCATTGCTTATCCTGTGCCATATAGCCATTTTTCAATTTCCGCCATTGCTACTTATCAGCTTGTTTATATGAACTACTGTATAGTAGTGTTTCTGAAGCAAACAGATCCGTTTTAACAGCACAGGGCAACACTACATGATATTTTCTTTACTTTAAAACACTTTCATTTTTTGGTTTTACTGTTCCTTTAGTAACAGTGTCCACAAAATGGCTACTGCCTGATGGCTGGGATTGTGAATTTCAGGACTAAAGAAAACAAAATTTTAATAATTTATATATAATATATATAATTAAAGTTTATTTTGCTCAACTAACATGATAGAAACATATTTGGAATTTTTTCTTAGGGTGAAAAGTCCCCTTTTAAGGGAGCTTTTATATGAAAATACTTCAGTTTATACTGTACATACTATAGGTGCAGTTATCCAAAGGGAAAGCTATTGTCATTCATTTAGAGGGGAGCTATACAATGCAAAGATAACTGTGTTCTGTAATGACTAAAGTCTTAGCAGTTAACGCCATTTTCCAGGACTTTTAGCAGACTTTTTTTGGATTTGTATTTCATATTCCTGATTTCAGAATTGAAAAATATATGAAATATTAATGTTTCATATATATATATGGTTAAAATATACATGGATAAAAGAAACTCAATAGTATCAGTAACATAAGACCTAGGAAATAGGAAAGACCTGGAGGAAAAAAGAATGATCATTGGAAATCATGCTTCCTTTATGGACAGCTAATAGCTGGATATACTGATAAATGGAGGCCTTCTGCCCTTAAAGTGCCATACTGCAAAAAGTCATGTTTACATAGTTGCCTGGACATTATTATGCATTCAGCATTACCTGTATGGAACTGCTTATTATCTATGTTGCATTCTTAAAAAATGCTATAATTTTCCGCAGGCTTGCCATTACCCGCTGTTCGGTTCCGTGGCTATTCCATTATCTGTGGCAGCTCTGATGTTAATTCAAACCAAGGAGCAGTTTTCTCATTTACTGAAAGATATATGTATAGAGTCTGCCTCCTTCTTTTGTGCTGTGACGGAATAAATATTTCGGTTCCCCTTTCAAAAGGGAGATGTGATTTAATCTAGCTCCATGAACCTCTTGCCTGCCAGGGGGCCTGAGGCTCATCACCCAGGATGCATTTCTGATGCATTAGTAGCAGAATAGACTTGACTTGTTGCTGATGTTTAATAAGCAACTGTCACATTTTCATTTCTCAGGAAATGAGGAATGCAGATTTACCACAACTGACAGTTCCATGGTTTATGTTTTTTGTTTAATCATGCATTTTTGCTGTAAGAAGATAGTAAATGTCATTTCTGCATTATGCACAGAATGAGCTACAGATTGTAAGCTCTTTTGAGCAGGGTCTTCTTCACCTCTTGTATAGGTTAGTTTGTATATTAAAAGGGTTGTTCACCTTTGAGTTAACTTTTAGTATGATGTAGAGAATGATATTCTGACACAATCTGTAATTGGTTTTTATTGGTGGTTTTTGCGTTATTTAGCTTCTTATTCAGTAGCTCTCCAATTTGCAGCAATCTAGTGGCTAGAGTTCAAAATACCCTAGTAACCATGCACTGAATTCAATAAGAGAAGAGAATATGAATAGGAGAGGCCTGCATAGAAATAGGAGTAATACAAAGCAGCAATAACAATACATTTGTAGCCTTACACCGCATTTGTTTTTTTAGATGGCGTCGGTGACTCCCATTTGAAAGCTACGGAAGAGCACTAGGGCCAGCAAAAAAAAATTGATGAATTATGACTTTTAAAA
>CM044445.1:16671769-16698233 GCA_024363595.1 Xenopus borealis
AGATAAATATATAGGAAGGCCGGTATTTTTTTCAAGAAAAGGTGGCAACCCTAGGGCCAGGGGGTCCCTGGACAGCAGGACAGGTGGGCCCCGGGCCCCCCAGTCCGACCCTGTGTCAGGCTGAAGGACTTTAGAGAGACATGTGGACTGGTGTATTTATTCTAATATTATGGGTAGCAATATGACTGCACAGTCACAGGTCATTTCATTAAAGGAAACTATAATCCCCCGAACAATGTAGGTCTCTATACATTGCATAAAACAGCTCATATGTAAAACCCGGCTACATATCAATAAACCATTTTCATAATAATATACTTTTTAGTAGTATGTGCCATTGGGTAATCATAAAGAGAAAATAGCAATTTTTAAAAATAAGGGCCGCCCCCTAGGATCGTAGGATCCACGGTGCACACTAACAAACCAAAGGAACCAAACATGTTTGGTCACATGAGCCACTTAGACTGTTCTGTCTTCTGCTTCCACACTTCTTCCTGTTACAGTTAGAGTTGCAGGATTTCTGGCCATGTGATCTGAGGCAGCATGAAATGGTGGTCCAAGGGAAAATATGTAAAAGGGCAATATGTACTTAATCTGTATTCCAGTTTGGTAATATTCTTTAATATGTCATATGTTGTAAACGGCTGCTTAAGTGTTCATTTTGGGGGTATAGTTTTCCTTTAACAGTAATAAATGTCATGGTTGTTTTGTACACCTGAACTAATGTAGGTTTAACATAGTAAAGAGAGTGAAGATTTAGGTGTTACTAATTTGAACTATATTATTAATACCTATTAGTGTTTGCCCTATATCCCCTGTGATGTTTTTCTGTTTCCACAGAGCTCTCCTCTTGTCTTCAGGGGTGATCCTGCCCATTTTGCCGCCTCCCCACGGCACTCACCTTCAGTGCCGGACAGGGCTCAGGGGGGGGATAATTGCTCTCTCTGCACTAGAAGAGCCGAATTTCCAGGTTTAAAACCTGGAACTTCAGCTTAAAGTTACCAGGGGCTGCATTTTTGCAACCCCTAGTAACCAGGGGGTGCTGCCGTCTGAGGCGACTGCCTAAACTTACCTCATTGGCAGAGCTCCCTTGCTTGTCCTTCTGTGGTTGTCCCCCCCCCCCCATTTCAAATGTGGCCTTTTCCTTTCCAGCATCAAGTGATGATTCTTTGTTTCCTAGCACTCTGCCTCCCTCCATTTCTTTCTGCATGGTGACTCTGTACTATTTGAGAAGGCCTATCTTATCAGCAGTCTCATTTTAGTGATTTTAGAGGTTTTTGAAAGCCATGACTAACCTCACTCTCTAAAACCAAAAAATGCCATGACATGCATTCATAAATTCAAATTGAAGCATGAATGAAAAAAAGTGCTGAACAATCCAAAAGAACCAAATACCTCTAAAAATTGAGAAAAAAATCTGAAAACCTCAAAGTCCGAATTGATTAAAAATGGTCCAATATGATCACTGCAGTTGACACCGACTCCTATAGGACCTTGACAACTTTTACCTGGTGAATTTTTTAGTAGAGATTATTTTGGGTTTCACACTTAAAAAATTTCGAATACTTAGAGTTTTTAAGAAAAATAGAAAACCACAACTTTTTAATGATTCATGAAAAAAATTAAATTTGATTGTTAGTAAATTGGCCCCATAGTCTCATAGATGCTGTAGAGCCTTCTTTTCTTATAGCTGTCCTCAGTGGCCTCTTATTTCTTGATCTCTGGGTTCCCTGAACAAACATCACTTTATTGCATAGTTTCTGCACATTAGCACCTTTGCACGACTACTATCTCAGCTAACAAAATTCTTCCAAATGTTACTCGGCATCCCTTTTTGTGATCCAACTCCCACAGCATGTAGATGCCTTGGTCCCAGTGGGACAGTGTTAACGTCTTCAGCGTTTATGCTCCACCTGGGATGCCTTTCAGGATCAGGGTATGGCTTTATGGGATTGGTTTATAGCAAGAAGGTACAAGGTAGTAGAAGTTAAAAGAGCATATGACAAAGCCGTTAAAGCGAATCGCAAAGAATTGCTACGTTATAGGAATAAGAGTGGTCCTGATTCTGGGCAAAAAGGGAGTCATGGAGATCAATTGGGTGTAAGTCTTTGCATCACTTATAATCAAGATACACATTCTATTTGTAGAAGCATGTGTAAATAAAGGACTACTTTTACAGGACCCTATTTTAGAAAAAATACTAGATACAACGCCTTCTTCTGTTTATAGGAGAGGAAAAAATCTGGCCACATATATATCGAAGAGCTTGTATTCCTCTTCCAGTGTGAATAGTGAAGGCTGTGCTTGGCGAAAATATAAAGGAGTGTACAATTGTGGGCGGACCAGGTGTAAGACCTGCCAAGTCATTAATGTAACAAACAAATTTCAAGAACATATGACATTAGGCAATATTTCAGTTGTATGTCCAAAGGAGTTAAATATTTAGCTACATGTGAATGTAATGCACAGTGTGTAGGTAAAACGTTCCAAATGGCCAGCACTCATATTCAGCAGTAGACAGTAATGACTTGAAATCTGCCATTGCCAAACATTCAAGAGAAAAGCATCAGGGTAAGGCCAGGGTGACTTTTCAGATTATTGCCAAACCCCCTAGAGATGTCAGAAGAAGTGATTTGGACAATAGGCTATGTAGACACAGTTTTCTAGATTTATCAATTTTAGACTACAGAGGATCATGGGGGTTTAAATAGTGGGAGTTGGCTTGTTACTGCGAATAATACATATATATATATATATATATATTTTTTTTTTTTTTTTTTTTTTTTTTTTTTTTTTTTCTTTTAGTCAGACTGCTATACTTCTCTTCTTGTAAAATATATTGATCTCACACAATAATAAGTAACCCCTGTTTTTTGTCTCATTGTCCAATGGATTTAAAATAATCCCTATATAATCCATTTTATCGTGGATTCCCCTTTTCTTGTAGTCACTTTGTAGTTTAGTTGAAACAATTTTGTTTAACTAATTAATTAAATTCATGGTTTTAATGCCTTAGGGCTTCACTGTTGTGAGATGCAAGGTTAAAGAGTTGTAGGGGGTGTGGCACACTTGGGGTTAAATTGAGGGTGTGTGGGGGGTTTATACTTATGAGGAAGTGGCGCAACGCCACAAAAGCATGGGGTATTACGCTCTCCCTTCATTCATTTTTTACTGCGGATGTTATTATTGTTTTTAAACGAAGTATGAAATAAAACAAGTTTTTAAGGAACCAAGCTATTGTGCTCCGTGAATTGGTGGATTGTACATGAAGATGCCTTAGGGCAGAGACATACGTAGAGATTCGGGGAGATTTAATAGTCACCCCAAAGCTTTTCTAAATGTAGAGGTTTTTACAACATTTCTGAAAATCACTTAAAAATGTTGCATTTATCATACACAATGTTTTACGTACAAAGAAAAGTCACCCTAAATATGAACGTCAGAGGTCTAAGGAATAGTTTGATGCCCAATATGCATAGATTTACCAAAGTACGTGGTGTGTATGGACCCCAAGGAGGAGGTAAGGAAGTAGCAGAAGCACCATATACGGCACATCTACTACTTTGCAGATCCGACTTGACAGCCCCCCACCCACTTTGCCCAGGGGGCTGTCATCCCTTCTGACTATCTGCAGAGGCGGCAAAAGCCTCCGATGCAGATATAAGGGCTCAGCTGCTGAGAACGTACGGGGTACGTGCATAGCAGTCTGAGCCATGAACCGCCAGCACGTACGCCGTATGCAAACACTATTTTATATGGTAATTAAAAGCACATACCATTACGATTATTTAGTGTCTAGTGGTGAAAGCTGTATAACTAAATATTCATGGGAAGTTTACTTAATCATCCAGTTTTAATGTTTTAGAAAGCAATCACTTTAGATTGCAATTCATTTTTAAATTACGTAGGGAAACCAAGATTCATCTATTTGGCTTTCACAATTATTTGCATACGAGAATAAAGGGAAGAAATAAAAATGGTAGGATTAGATATTAAGAAAACCATAATTTAAACACACACACAGCACAACTCACTACTAGCTACTGAAATGCCAGATTGAAAATTTATATAAAATACAAAATACACTTTATGGTCAAAAGTATCTGACCATTCTATGTAATATATGTCCTCAGCTGGAATACTCACTGCTGAGGACCAGGCTCCAAAATTAATGTCAAAACAATAACAATTCCTAGGTACTGTGGGTAATCAGAGACAAACAAACCTAATATTACCATGTACAAGGTGCAGGGCTGGCTGTAGTGTCGCCAGTGACAAATCTTCTCTACTTCGGGCACTTCATCTCCCCAAATGCCTTCCCATTGGCAAGAATACAAATCTCTGGTGGGATGTCATATGAATAGCTTAAGATTTCCAAAGTCACCGGAAGTTGCCTCACAAGGAAACTATGGGCAACTTCGGAGATTCGAATCGCTTCATATGCCATCCCGATCGATTCATATTCTCGCTGGCAGGAAGGCATTTTGGGGAGATTAGAAGAATAGTAGAGAAGATTTGTCGCTTGGTGACTAATCTCCCCATCTGCACCACCCTTAAGGTGGCCATACATGTAGAGATCCGCTTGTTGGCGATGTCGCCAAACGAGCGGATCTCTCCCCGATATGCCCACCTTGAGGTGGGCGATATCGGGCTGATCTGATCGTGGGCCCTAGGGCCCAACGATCGGATCAGTACGGGCGCGATCCGATGGGATTTTTAATCCTGCCCGATCGACGTCTGGCCGACTTTCAGCCAGATATCGATCGGGAAAGCCCATCGGAGGGCCCCCCACACGGGCCGATAAGCTGCCGACACAGTCTGTCGGCAGCTTTTATCTGCCCGTGTATGGCCACCTTTAGACTCTGGAAGCATCCTCAGTAGTGACAATGACCTGAATGCATAAAGCCAACAGTAATGTGAGGTAGAGGAGGAATAATGGTCTGAAGACAACTTCCATGGTTTGGGCTAGCCCTGGTTCCAGTGAAAGCAAATCTTGTGGCTACCTGGTAAATTAATATTCTTGATAATTTGGTGCTTTTTGGCAATAGTTTTCAAAAGTCTCTTTCTTGCTGTAGCACAATAATGCCCTCGTGTATACAAGAAGAATGGGTTTGCTAAGAAGGAAGTGAAAAAAAATGACCAGCTTGCCCTCATACAAACTGAATACCTATGGATCAACTGTTACTCTGAATGTGTACCAGGCCTAAACTTCAGTGCCCAACCTCACCAAAACTTTTGTGACTGTATGGAAGCAAATTACATAAACAATTTTCCAACAGTATAAGGCAGGAGTATTGTTTCTGCACTTGGGACATTTCCTGCTAATAGCAAATAATGAATGCAAAACATGGCAAACATCTGTTTTAAGGTTTACCACCGTTCTTAAAAAAACAATTAGTCCTCCATCTAAGCATTTGTATTGTATCATACACAAACAATCAAGTGCTGCTCAAGTATGGCGGAATGCACTTTATGGCCATCGGGCACATAGCTTGCTGACTGTGTTATAGTGCTGAGGTTACAAAAAAGAAATTGGTTTACAACATTTGTAACAATCTCATTAAATGAACAATCTCTAAATAATACTGTGCATGTACTGAAAGATCTTCAGAGTGCTGAAACTGAATGTGCTGTACTTTAGCAGATGGAGAAAGTTATTTTACTATGAGCACAGGTCACAGGTCTTTAATTAAACATTATATAATCATTAATATATGATAAAGCAGGCCAAAGTACTAAAGGTGGATTAAGGAAAACTATGGCATACTTTTTTTATCAGAAAGATAAAGATAATAGGCTACATCACATCTGAAATGGCAAACTGCGCGTAAAATCTTTTTTATTGTACTTTGCAAACACTGCTTCCAAGGTCAATTTAATACAATTTAAGAGCATTTATTCATGATAACATCTACTACGAGGGCCCAAAGAATCCTGTTCAATGCCAGCGGGGTGTGTAGCTTTGTACAGACACTTTGGAGGTTACACACACGGGGCACAACTGCTTCTACACTTAGTAGAATGATTAGTTCCTTCAGGTTTATTCTTGGGTACAACACTGCATGATTGAACAGTATGGCATTTCCTCCTTCTAAAGCAGGAAGGGAAGCTGCAATATAAATCTTACTACTGTATTTCTGCTGGATGTCAATGAACAAACCTGCTGTGCATTAACTGCCTCGCTACTGGAGGGACTGGCAACCCTGCACTCTGACTTGGCATGTTTTGACAAAAAAAAACCTTAAATCACCTTACAGTTACTAGTTGCCATAGTTTAAAAAAAAACCATAGGCACATCAAGTCTGGCAGCTGGCAAGTGTTGGTTTGTTTTACTATTATTTTAAAAAATGTGAACCTCTCATAGCACTGTAGCTAAAATAATTAGGAGTTAGGTCAAGAAGGCTGGGTACCCGTGGAATGCCCACAACACATTCAGTTTATGGAGGGGGTCCCCGATTCAGAGTCTGCTGGTGCTCTCAGCATCTGGGTCGATTACAGCCTTGTGATCCCCCCACCTCCGGAGTGACATCACTTCCAATCAATGGCGACACCACTTCAGGTTTTGCAGGTTGGGTCAAAGGTGGAGATAGGACAGGCAGGGTTGGTTAGGAGGGATGTAATTATAGAGGAAACAGACCCCAGACCATGGGGTCAGCTTCCTCTATAGCCAGACCCCTCTGAAGGTTTTGCGGGCTGCCCAAGCGGCTTGTCAGCATGCCGATGGATGGCCCCAACCAGACCTGCGTAAGGCTCTTTCATAAGCATGTGACCCAACTTTTATAGCCTATGGTCCACAGCCAATGGCTATATTTCTGACCCAAATTCAGAGACCTCACAAAAGAGGGAGGTGTCACAAATTTAAGACCGCAGTATATTTTATGCTGTGGTGTATGGACCCACAACCCTGAACCACAGTTAAACCTAGAGGTGTTCAGGGTTTCAGACTGACCATGCATCAGTGATAATACAGAGCACAGCTATGAAATTTCTAAACCTCTCATCAGTATTAAAAAGGGGAAGAGTAATCAGAGACTGTTTTTCTATAGAACCAACTCTTCCTGGATAATGCACAATCAGATGGATATCTCATGCTGTTTATAGTTCTTAAACTAAAATTAGAATCCTTTTATGGTGAAATATTGAATTGTTTGAGTCTTTCGGGTACCTTGACAGCTATAGGTTTTGGGTAAGAAGTAAATCTTAATTCAATGAGCTGAGGCGGGTGTCTGGCACTGACAGACCTCTCTAAAACTTACTTTCTGACCACAGCCTTTAACATGTAAGCACCTTTTTAGCTCTCCCTTCATTGATATCAGTGGGGGGTTCAAACCAGAATCATGATCAAAATCATGTCTGGAGTAACCAAGCAGAATAGGGCTGAGTTTAAGTTCTTTTATTTTTTAACCACTCATTACTAGCCCCTTACCCTGCACTGCTTAGGGTAGGGACAGACAGGGAGATTCGGGGAGATACTGTCGCCTGGTGTTTTTAGCAGGCGACAATCTCCCCGAATTTCCTTCTCCCTGTCTGCCGCTAGTAAAAGGGACAAAGCGCCAGCGCCTGTGCACACGCTGCGCGGCGATTTCCGGAATCGCCCGAAGATACCTCGTGAGGAAACTTCGGGCGATTCCGGGAATCGCCGCGCAGCGTGTGCACAGGCGCTGGCGCTTTGTCCCTTTTACTAGCGGCAGACAGGGAGAAGGAAATTCGGGGAGATTGTCGCCTGCTAAAATCGCCAGGCGACAGAATCTCCCCGAATCTCCCTGTCTGTCCCTACCCTTAGTCTTCTCTCACTACTGCTTTTGCTTATGGCGATTAATGGAAGAGCATGGAATATTGATGTGAGAACTATTTGCAATGGCTGGCTGAAAGCATTCCATCAAAAAGTCGTCCATGATAAATATAATATAAAGACCTACAGTATCTGTGATATTGAAAAGGCACGCTGACAATACCTCTACAGGGAATCCATCAATATGGCACAAACGACGTTTATATAGAAGGTGTACTGAGTAATGGTGAAAGAAAAAAAAATATTTTATTTAAAAAAAAACCCTAATTCATGACCTGTACAGCTATTGCAACATTTAGCTGTTGTTAATGTTATTATACAGTTATACAATAATGGCCAATGCCTGGTGACCTAAAGCTTTGTAGATCATTATCTTTAGATTTTCCCCACAGCATTTATCTGCACCCAGTATCAGGCTAATGAGCTCCAGTTTCTGCCCTGTAGTGGTCTCTCACCCTGGATCAATAAAAGGGTGGCTGTTGGGTTACCAGTACATGAGATTTTGGCCTGCTGAATGTAAATCAACTCCTTTTCAAAGAAATTCTATAGTTCTAATTTATATAAAGGTTATGTATTGCACTGACAATGGTGGAAAAGCCAGTAATAGCAAAACAGTAGTAACAAATATCCGTGATGCTATTAGCGTGCCTACCCTGCCTCTGTGACCCATAGGAATCAGAGGAGCACACCACTTAAGGAGGTCCTCCTTAATGCTGAATTAAATGAAAATATTTTTTTAATGAGCTAATCTGTGAAAGGTCACTGCAGTAGTGAATTTGCATTTCATTTCTAACTTGGAGCCTGAAATTGCAATTAAAATAGAGAGTAATAAGATGGACTATGAATAAGTGCTGGCATTGTGTGGCTTTGCAGAGTCAAACCACCTTTTGTATTGGCTTCCGGACTTTCAGTGATCTACGTCTGGGATTTCCAGGCTTCAGCTATTGGCCAGCAACTCACACTACAGAATTCAACAGGAGCTTGAGTAGCTTGAGAGCTGCAGGCTGACAATCACAGATACAGATGTATAGCATTTTTCCTTTGAGATTGACCCTGTCTGATAAACCTAGCGACACCTGCTTCCACTCTGAAGAATTATTTAATACAGCCAAGAAAAACTAAAATACTGGTCTATTGTCGCGACATGCTTTGCGCTGGATCAAGGGGAATCCCGCACTAAAGCAACTAGTCAATGCAGGTTACATTGAAGGCTTATCATCTGAGCAGGGGCAAACCATTAAACTACATGAAAGAAATATCTTCCAGGTATGGGATCTGTTATCCAGAAACCTGTTACACAGAAAGCTCAGAATTACTGGAAGGTCATCCCCATACATTATAATTAAATAAACATTTTGAAACAGATTTCCTTTTTCTCTGTAATAATAAAACAGTAGCTTGTACTTCATCCCAACTAAGAGATAATTAATCCTTATCAGAGGCAAAACAATCCTATTGAGTTGATTTAATATTTAAAGAAAGACCACTCTTCTGGAAAACCCCAGGACTAGAGTATTGTGGATTATTGGCCCCCATTCCTGTACTAAGAAAATAAGCTCTAATATGCTTGAATTGTGCAGAAGAATATCCTCTATCAGAGAAGTAGTAAAGGAATTCTGAAAAGATAAATTGTACTAACACAGGGAGAAACATGCATAGTAACTAATTGGACTTATCGAGCCAAAGTGCTAATTGGTCACTATGGGTCACTGCATTGGTGCAGGTCTGTTAGAAACTAATTGCACTATAATGACCATACTCTGCCCCCCTTCACTTACACAGACACATTGGTTGCTGCAAGAGAAAGTAGAACAGTGAATTGTTAGAAATATGTCTCTGGGGAAGGCACATCTACAAACAGTTAATTCCTGATCATTTTGGGTTTGTAAAAGCCTTTGCTCACGTATCCTATGTCACAACATCCTATGGCTCCATAAGCACTGCACACATTATATACCATATTCTACCACGAGTAGAGAATCAATCAGCCGAGAGTGGCAGCAACCTTGAAGTGATTATTATGTGTTTATTTATACAGCCTACACACATTTTGTCAGAGTTTTACAGAGATTGTAACAATTTTAATGTATCAATCACATCAGCCCCTGCACCAGTGAAGCTTACAATCTAAGGTCGCTATCATAATCACATACACTAGGGACAGTTTAATCAGGAGTAATTGACTTCCCTACATGTTGTGGCTACAGAAAGGCAATACAAACTACTTGCAGATGTGCCCAAGCTGGAATCGAATAATTACTACACAATAGGTTATTTGGCCCATTTTTAAAGCTATACTGTAGCATCTAATTAAATTTAATTTTTATTGCCTGTTGAAGGAAGAAAATAAGATCACAAAGACCCACCCTAAACAACATGGACATGGCGGTCCTAATTCTGAATCTTAACCCACAGGTTGAGAGCCCCTAGCCCATAATGCGTATGATATTTACATAAACCCACATCTCAGGTATCACTAGCACCCACAGATAGTATCCCCCTCATTGGCAGGGCTGCTGACCTCATGTAGCTGCTTTGTTTCTGTATGCTGGATTGTTTCCCTTTGCACTTTCAATGCTACATATGTTAGTAATTAGAACATTTTCCTTTTTGAGTAATTACAAATTGCTTGATTGTAAGAGCTTAAAATAACAATGTAAACCCCACATTCACAAGCAAGAAGTTAAATACTCCGTTTCAAATAACTGAATAGATTTTATAATCGAATGCCAGCTTTCAGAACCATTGTTTTAAATAGGGCCCCATGTATTAGGCATGTTGTTTCCTCAAATACAGAAGAATGGCTGGCCAAATGGAAACAAAGTTGCCAACATGCCCAACTTCAGGATGATGCATGCGGAAGGAGACCAAATAAAGGGGTGGCTCACCTTTAAAGGGGTGTTTCTCCTTCAAGTTAACTTTTAGTATATTGTAGAAGGGCCAGAAACCTTTCAGTTGGTCTTCATTATTTATTTTTCATAGTTTTTTAATGATTTGCAATTTTCTTCTGTTTCTTTGCAGCTTTCAAATGGGGGTCACTGACACCATCTAAAAACAAATGCTCTGTAAGGCTACAAATGTATTGTTGTTGCTACTTTTTATTACTTATCATTCTATTCAGCTCCTCTCCTATTCATATTCCAGTCTCTTATTCAAATCAATGCAGGGTTGCTAGGGTAATTTGTACCCTAGAAACCAAATTGCTGACACTGCAAACTAGAGAGCTGCTGAACAAGCTAAATAACTATAAAACCACAAACAATAAAAAATGAAAACCAATTGCAAATTGTCTCAGAATATCACTCTCTACATTATACTAAAAGTTAACTCAAAGATGAACAACCCCTTTAAGTTAACTTTTTAGGGCAGATTTACAAAATTCATGTTAATAATTCAAAGATCGAGCGAATTCGAGCGAATTCCGATCGTTTGAATTTATCCGATATTCAAATATGCAAATTTGGCCCCTTCGATCATCGAATATGCAAAATTCGATCATATTGAATGATCGAATATTCGATCATTCAACCATTCGATGATCAAAGTACTTCAACTTTAAAATTTTATTCAACTGCCTACTTTGCCATATTGAACCTATCGAATAGCAATAGTAGCCTATGGGAATACCCATTGATCACTGTTCAATCGTATAAATTTTTCGAGAAATCTAATAGCGCTCAAAAAATAGCCTAAAACTATTCGATTTCCATTCGACAGTCAAATTTCTGCCGAATTCGAGGGCTAAAAGCCCTCGATTTCGTGAATAATAATAAATTTGACCCTTAGTATGTTACCAAGTGGACAATTCTAAGCAACTTTTCAACTGGTCTTCATAATTTATTTTTTATTATTAGCCTTCTTCTTCTGACTCCAGCTTTCAAATAGGGGTCACTGACCCCATCTAAAAAAAACAAATGCTCTGTAAGGCTACAAATGTATTGTTATTGTTACTTTTTATTACTCCTCTTTTTATTTAGGCCTCTCCTATTCATATTCCAGTCTCTTAGCAACCTGATTGCTGAAAATACAAACTGGAGAGCTGCTCAATAAAAAGCTAAAATAACTCAAAATAATACAAAAAGAAAATCAGTTGCAAATTGTCTCAGAATATCACTCTCTAAATCATACTAAATGTTAACTCAAAGGTGAACATCCCCCTTTTGATATAATATAATAAAATAATAATTGTATTAAACCCTGTATTTCTCTTGTGTGTTCATATGACAGTAACGTTGCTACCGGCCTTCCGATATATCTGTTTTTCCTATTAATAACATTGGGATCAACCATACAAAAATACTGGCCAGGCCGGTAAAATACTGGCCAGGTGGCAACCCTAAATGACTGGTATGGTTTGGGCCAATCTCTAGGCTTCTAGGTTTATGTTTGTAGCACTGTAATAATAAATCAAATGGAAAAAATGGCAATATTTGATCATACACATATGGGATCTGTTATAAAGAAACCTATAATCCAGAAAGCTCCAAATTTAACAGAATCCCATATCCCATAGACTCTATTTTAATAAATCAAATATCAAAAAATTATTTCCTTTTTCTCGGTATTAATAATACAGTACCTTGTACTTTATCCAAACTAAGATATAATGAATCTTTATTGGAAAAAAGAACAATATTATTGAGTTTGATATTTAAATGATTCTTTAGTAGCGTTACAAATTATGGAAAGTTCCTTATCTGAAAAACGCCACGTTTTGTACATTCTCGATAACAGGTATGTATACAGT
Source organism: Xenopus borealis (assembly GCA_024363595.1). NCBI lineage: Eukaryota > Metazoa > Chordata > Amphibia > Anura > Pipidae > Xenopus > Xenopus borealis. The sequence continues at coordinate 16,684,309 of CM044445.1, forward strand.
AATACATACACTTTTCACAATTCATTAAAATTGAATTTAAATTGATGGGGAAGATGAACTGCCACAGTCTGTCTATGGTAAATTGATTCCAGCACAGACAGCTAGAGAAATCATCTACTCCAGGAATCCAAACACAAAATTGCTCAGCCCAAGGCAAGGAGTAGGTTAAACACACTGTCCAGTCCCATTATATCCAAGGGAATTGCTCCATTAATAAGAAGGAACTTATGGGGACAACTTTTCTGCTGCATGAATGGTTCCAGCATGACAAGAACTCTTCTTTTCAGCCCTAAGTTGTTGCTCAATTTCACGTATTACCTCTGCTCTGCGTCTTGATTTGCAGAACTTTGTTATGGGCCGACATTGCCCAGTTTTATGGGAATATATTCAAGTCCTCACTACATTCCCCCACAAATTGCTGCATGGGTTTAACTGCTGCTGGGACCCCCACAGCCATTGTTATCAATCAGTTATTTGCCAGATAGCAACACTTCACATTGTAGTGTTTATGAGAAATAATTGCAGGAGATGAGTCCTGAGGCACCACCCTAAGCTATGCACGCACACAATCTACTGCTCCAGCCCACACAGCAGATTGTTGAGCACACACACACACTAAAATTTGTATGCACACAACAATTGTTGGGAAGACTGTGTGAACAGATTTGTAAAATGTGAAGGTAATATTGTATATATACAATTATATATATATATATATATAATTATATAGGTATGGGATCCATTATCCAGAAATCTTGGGACCTGGGTCTTTCTGGATAACAGGTCTTGCCGTAATTTGGATCTTCCCACCTTAAGTCTACTAGAAAATCATGTAAACATTAAACACAATAGGTTTTGCTTCCAATAAGGATTAATGGTATCTTAGTTTGGATCATGTACAAAGGAAATAATTTTTAACATTTGGAATTATTTGATTATAATGTGTCTAGTCTATGGGGAGACTGACTTTTTTGGATGATGGGTTTCCGGATAACTGATCCCATACCTGTATAATACCGTATAATATAATATATATATATATATATTAATAATTAAATACACAAACATTTATTTAGGTATGGGAACTGTTTTTATAAGTTTATTTTAAGTTTTTTAAATGTTTGTTTAGGTAGTTTATTTATTTAGTTATCCAGAATGCTTGGAACCTGGGGATAAGCAGTTTTTCCATTATTTAGATCTCCATAAGTAAAGTCTACTAAAAAAAAAAAATGTACATTGTTTATTCATTATATTTTAGCTGGATCAAGTAGAAGGTACTGTTTTATTATCATAGAGAAATTCCCTTGAAAAAGTTGTATATCTGAAATGTTAGGGTTTCTCACCTTTTGCACAAGGTGTCTGCTTTAACATATTTGCTAATTTGGACTTTGAACATTGGCGGCATGTACATGCTATAGTTTATAATAAAGCTATGTTGCTGTATCTATGTTTAAAGTAGGGATTTGGTTCTGGATTCAGCCAGGATTCAGCCTTTTTCAGCAGGATTCGGCCGAATCCTTCTGCCCACCCGAACCAAATCCAAACCCTAATTTGCATATGAAAATTAGGGGTGAGGAAGGAAATTGCATGACTTTTTGTCACAAAACAAGGAAGTAAAAAATATTTTCCCCTTCAGCCCCTGATTTGCATATGCAAATTAAGGTTTGGATTTGGTTCGGTATGCGGCAGAATCTTTTGCAAAGGATTCGGGGTTTCGGCCGAATCCAAAATAGTGGATTAGGTGCATCCCTAGTTTTAAGTATATTAAAGCATTTTTTGCTTTTTACGAAGGCTATTTTAGAATAAGTATTTTGTTCCGTTTGGGTTGTAAGGAAAGCGTCATTTTCCTCTGAACCCACAATAATATACTTTAATGTCTCTAATAGAGAGTATGAAAAAAATAACATTTTATATAAATATACCCAATCACTAATTCCGAACAGCAGAACTGCAAAAACCTACTGCCAAACCTTCGCCTGGACCAATTAGAATACCACTGTTTACGTCATATCATAACATCCCTTATCTTGTCTGGTGGCGGGCGAGTTCATTAGACATTCAGTAGAGGTGATTTCAATTCTCCCTATGTAAATTCAGCATAGTACATACTACACAGTTATTTATTTAAAACATATTTTTTAGAGTGTGCAATGCATTTATATATATAAAGGAAAACCAACAAGTCTTCACCAAAACCAAACACTGACGTGACGACATAAACAACCAATTGTTTCAGGCACTAGGTCACAGACTGCGCCTGCTGTTGGAACCTTGTAAATAGCATGGCGTGCAGTGAGGTACTTGGATTGTTTTGTCTTGAAAATATATATTATAATTTAACAGGAATGGATACTCTGGTTTAGAAAAATATTTGGAAAATATTCTATAGAGAATGGTTTTACTGTATTCCTGTATTGAAAGGGCTGCACCTGCCATAAGAGAAAGTGAGAACCATGCCTCAAGCAAAAAGTCACCCCCAGTAATTCCAGGTCACTCATAACTATTACTTATTTGTCACCTTTTATGAAAAAAAAACACCGGCCTTCCTATAAATTTATCTTTTTTTCCTATTAATAACACTGGGATCAACCATAAAAAATACCGGCCAGGTGGCAACCCTATTTGTCATCAGGGAGTCACCTAACATTTGCTTATTTTCTCTTTTTCTCTGGTCCATGGGCCAATTGTGAGCATTAGACCTGTCAAAGGAGTAGGCGTTAGTGTTAGTTAGAAACCCATTAAGTGGCAAGGATTTTATTTTGAACTGTTGTATATGTTTCAAGTGAAAATAAACTGCAGGAAAATACTTCACTCATGAATTGTGACTGTGCTTTGGGTTGCTTTACAAGTATGCTGGTCCCAGCTACTTAACCCCTGACAACAGTTATATTATTGTTTTTTAATGTTTTGCAGGCATTGTCCCTAATAGCACCCAGCATATTCCCCAATGTCAAGGTGTTCTGTAGTGTAATGGCTTTAGAACAATGAGAAGTGACAATGTTCGCAACAGAAAGCTTTTCTGTTGAATATATTTCCCCTATCTGAGGGAATTGTTTGAAGCCAGGTTCAAGCTAAAATGCCCTATTGCCTTGGCAACTATGATCTTACTATGGCGGAGTCTTTGGTCATACTTTGTTTGCAATTTCTTTTTACATTCTGAAACCTCTTCACTGCTGGAGACTATGATTCATTACAGAGAGAATAGGATTCTGGACTTCTCAACGAGGTTAAAGGCAATCCAGGTGATGTATGGTGGTTCCTAATATTATTTGTTCAGAAAAGCATAAATCTCAGCTGGCTTTGTGAAGTGTAGGGCTAATGGACTTGGAAGGTTTACTTTTTAAACCCAGGAGGGGCTGATTAAACCAATTGGAAAATGTGTCAGATTTATCTGTGGGAAGTTCAAACAGTGATTACCTTCAATAGTGGATTATTTACAGGGATATGAAGGAGAGATGTGCTTTTAGCAGGATTTATCAGGTGCTCTTTAACTACTGGGGGTGGGACATTTTTGACCCAGTGGACAATAAAGTTTGAGTAATTATTTGAACCTTTTTAAAACACATATTCCCATGAGAAAGGCGAGTCCTCTATATATGCAACCAGATGATGACTAGCATAAAAAGAATACAGTTACTTTAGCCACTCAGAACAGCGACCTACTAATAAAATGCAACCATTTTTCCTTGCTGAACATGGTGGATGATTGGCCCCATCGGCACCCTTTTTGTCCTCAGCCAACCAGGAATAAACCACATTTGCATGGAAATCAATTAATAAAGTAGGCATAACAATTTGGTCTGTCTTTTATATAGCCAAATTAAATAATTTGTGCCACAATTATAATGGATACACAATCATGATGCCACTTTTGAATTTGTCCATCTGTGTGATCGGTCCTGTGCTATGCAATGCTTTACAGTAACATAGTAAATTAGGTTGGAAAAAGACACACATCCATCAAGTTCAACCTTTTAACTTTATTTTTTTTTCTAACCTGCCTAGCTGCTAGTTTATCCAGAGGAAGGCAAAAAAAACCCATCTGAAGCCTTTCCAATTTGCGTCAGAGGAGGAAAAAATTCCTTCCTGACTCCAAAATCAGACTCGTTCCTGAATCAACGTCTACTATGTGCTATCTCCCATAACCCTGTATTCTCTCACTTGCTAAGCAGCCACCCAACCCCTTCTTGTTTATGTATCAGCCAGATGGAGACCAAAACTGTACGGCATATTCTAGATGGGGCCTTACAAGTACTCTATAAAGTGGAAGAATGACCCCCTCCTCCCGTGAATCTATGTCCCTTTTAATACAGCTCAAGACCTTATTTGCCTTTGATGCTGCTCACTGACATTGCTTGCTACAGCCAATTTTATCATCTACAAGGACTCCAAGGTCCTTTTCCATAATGGATTTGCCTAGTGCAGTCCCATTAAGGGTATAAGTGGCTTGGATATTTTTACATCCCAGGTGCATGACTTTACATTTATCAACATTGAATCTCATTTGCCACTTAGCTGCCCAGATTGGCAGTTTGTCAAGATCCTGTTGCAAGGATGACGCATCCTGGATGGAATTAATTGGGCTGGATAGTTTTGTGTCATCTGCAAACACTTATACATTACTTACAATACCATCCCCTAAGTCATTAATGAACGAGTTAAATAAAAGTGGACCCAATACCGAACCCTGAGGGACCGCACTAAGAACCTTACTCCAAGTAGAGAATGTACCATTAACAACCACTCTCTGTACCCAATCATGTAGCCAGTTTCCTATCCACGTGCAAAAAACTTCATTAAGTCCAACAGACCTTAGTTTAGAAAGCAGCCATTTGTGGGTCACGGTATCAAATGCTTTGGCAAAATCCAAATCCAAAAAATCCACCTACTTCCCCCTAATTGTCCAGGATCTTACTTACCTCATCATAAAAAGCAATCAAATTTGTCTGACATGGCCTAGCCTTCATAAAGCCATGCTGCTCATAATGCCATTCACTAGGACAACATTTTGAATGTGATCCCTTAACAATCCCAGCATAGATGCCAAACTTACTGTCCTATAATTGCCAGGCTGAGATCATAATCCCTTTTTAAATATTGGAATTACATCATCTTTTCTCCAATCCATAGGCAATATACCAGATGAAAGGGAATCTGAGAAAATCACAAATAGGGGTTGGTCTAAAACTGAATGAAGCTCTCTTAGAACCCGGGGGTGTATGCCATTAGGCCCTAAAGCCTTGTTTACATAAAATTTTATTAAATCGTTATGAATCATATCCTAAGTCAGCCACTGACTAGACTGAGCTGAGCGATCAGTGCAGCTATGAAGTAAGCCTGGGAACTCAGACTCCTCTATTGTATACACTGAAGAAAGGCATTGATTTAGCACATTTGCCTTTTCAGTATCTGTAACAACCATATTGGTACCATTAATTAATGGAGCAACACTCTCAACCTGCATCTCATTACTATTAATATATATTTTTTTAAAATTCGGTTAGTTTTCGCCTTCGGCGCAATTAACTTTTAATTTCCTTTCTTTGCCTTCCGGATTGCTGATTTACAACATTTATTATAGTGTTTATATTCATTAAATGCAGCTTCTGTTCCAACAGATGTAGTTTTTAAACGCCTTTCTCTTCTTTCCTATAAACTTCTTTACTTCTGTATTAAGCCACATAGGATGATTCTTAGAGATTCTACATTCACACCTTAAGGGAATAAATTGAGAACAGTAATGATTTAATATAATTTTAAATGACAACCATTTCTGTTCTGTGTTTTTAGCTGCAAACTTAATGCTCCAATCAATACTGAAGGGCAGCCCTCAAGGCACTAAAATTAGCGTTTCCAAAATTCATGATTTTGTTGCCCCAGTATACATTTGCTTTTTGCACCAGACATTAAATGATATAACATTATAGTCACTATTAGCCAGGGGTTTGTTGGCTTGCACATTTGCTATAACATAGCATTTTTTTTCTGGTAGGCTCCTCAACAACCTGTGCCATAAAAGTTTATAAACGTGTTCCCATTAACTCATCTGGCAGTACTGTTGCTCCAGTCAATATCTGGGTAATTAAAATCCCTCACAAACGCATTTTTAGTTTTCAACGCTGCTTAACACTTAATTCACATGCAGGGCCGCTATTAGAAATCACAGGGCCCCATACAACAAAATTTTCGGGGTCCACCCTGGCGCCCAAGCCCCACCCCTGATCCCGCCCACTCAACATCACAGTTAAAATAACACACACAGATCAGCATAAAAAAAATAACCCCCCCACACATATTGATGGTCAGGGCCCCCTTATAAGTTAAAAATAAAAAACATTGGCACCTGGGCCCCCATTACAAGTTTAAAAAAATTGCGGCCCCATAAAATATTTTTTTTTTAAATTGGTGGCAGGGGCCTATAGAGTATTAAAATAAAACATTAGTGGCCAGGGAATTAAAAAAAAAACCCACATTAGTGTCGGTAGAATTTAACTTCAGGACTTCAATTATAGCTGTTTTCGTGACTTTTTCGGGTCTTTTCGCTGCTTGATGACTTCAGTGTCGGCTCCTTTCTAGACAGTTTCTTTTTGCCACATCAGGACTTCAGTGTCGGCTCCTTTCGTGACTTCGGGTCTTTCCGTTGCTTCAGGACTTTTCAGGCATTTCCGCATTCTGCCTCTTCGAGACTTCTTAAGACAAGGCGATCGAATGAGAAATTTATGGAGGCTTCAAACCACAGAACACAAGCCTGATCAGAATTTACCTGATTAACTCCTCCCCCTTAATTAGCAGACAGAGGGAAAGCGAGAAAAAAAATGCTGTTTGCTACCAGTAGTAAGTGTATCTACCAGTTTACCCCAACAGAGAAAACAAAAATGTTTGTCTCAGTCAGATCCACTCAGAGCATACAGCAGTCAGTTATTTGCACTTTCTCCCTTCTTGCACAGCAAACACCAACGCCTTAAGTTTTTTAACACTGCTTTACACTTAATACATATGCAACACTTTGATCACATGCAACACTTGCTAAGCGGCTCCCACATTCGATGTGCAATGAGAAATTTATGGAAGCTTCAAAACTTTAGTTAAGAAAAAGAACCAATTGTGGTGTTGCCAGCATGTATAATTAAGCGACAGACCATCAGCATAATAACAGAAAAGCTGGAGTGATAATGGTTGGATGTAAGCATAAAAAATTAAGTGCAAAGCTGATGATTCGGGTTTCCAACACTGACCTCTGCAAACAACAAACAAAAGAAGGCAGGGAGATTACATTGGGGCAGAGCAGTGACATATTGGGTGGAGTTAAAACATTTGGAGGCACGTTTGAGCCTTGTGTAGGCAGGGTTGTAACATCAGTGGCTACTGGCCAGATTTTTATTTGGGTTCACAAGGCTGAAACCTGAACAGGCAGTTGTGACCTGAGCAACCCTAAGAAATTCCAAACTGTTTGGGTCAAAACATTACTGCATTGTATAGAACTGAAGTAAAGTTTAGAGGTAACAGAGCAAGATTCCACCTGCTTCTGTTACCTAGAACAGCCTAAGAAGATTGAAGTAAGTTTAAGGAGTCAGAAATTGTCCTTGTTTTTTTTTCACCACAGTGCCTTACTATATCTTCTACTTAACTGTGCTTGAAAAACCATGGCTTCCAGAAATATTGCTTTGGACAGATGAAAAAAAAAAACCTGATAGCTACTGTAAAGAATGGTGGAGGAGCTGCTTTGCTGCATTGGTCAACTCACCAGCATAGTACTGTATCAATATGAATTCTTCCTTGAGAATAATGTGAACCCATCTGTAAGAAGATTGAAGCTTAACCAAAAATTGACCTTAAAAAATTAAAAGGATCCTAACATCCAACTGGGAATGGTTGAAAAAATGATGTAAAGGATTCTGAGATGGCCATGCCAAAGCCTTGATCTAAAATCCACCGGAATGATGTTGTGACTACATGCAAGAAACCCTTACAGCTGAAAAATTCTGCATGGAAATGTGGGAAACAATTTCTTCCAGGCAATGTCAAAGCCTGATAGCGATAAGAACAGCCTACTTGAAGTTGTTTCTTCCAAAAGGTCAATAACAGGTTATCAGCCAAGGAGATACTTAATTTTTCCATAGAATGAAATTACCTATCTTGTAATTGTTGCATATACATTTGTCAATATACTGTTTGAACAAAGATCAAATATTGACATGTCTATATGCGTTAAAAAAAGGAAAAAACATTACATGGGGTGTACCTGCTTTGTCACGCATATTTATTTTGAAGGCTTGGTCAAATTAAACCCTGCTGGCTATGACATTGACCCTTTTGTTAGCAACTAATTTGTTTTTAATATCTTACATGGGAGATATATACCATGTAAAGAAAGGGCATTTGAAAATTCACAGAATCAACCACTAAAGAGTATCAGCAGAGGAAATTTGTCCTGGTCTCCTCCAAACAATTACAAATGACTTTTATAGGGGTATGTCCAATCTGCAGCCCACCAACTGTTACTAAATTACAGGTTCTGACATCTCATCACTTGGACCCTAAGGCAAACAATACGTGTACATATCTGACATCTCATCACTTGGACCCTAAGGCTAACAATACGTGTACATATCTGACCTGTGCTGTGTGATTGTTTTATTGACAATTCACTTGGAGAAATGGTCATCCATACAAGATTAAAGTGATGCAAAGCTACAAGCAGAGCATTGAAATCAATTGCATCAATGATCCATAAACTCTGCATGTTCTGCCTAAAGTCACATGGGAGCACATGGAGCATGTAGTGTTATTCCATGTCATAATTATTTATAAAGGCTCATTGCAATTTGCATTTGCTGGGCTCAACAATCCACTTTCAGTGGGAGATAATTTATGGGATGTAAAAAGCCTAAATTCAATAATAACAAATTAGAAACATCTCTGAGTCAGCTACTGATGTTGTGGGGAAGTAATAAACTGTTGCATTTCTCTCTGTGGAATCATCAGGCATATTGACCCAGTACAAGACAAAACAATATTAGTAGAGGTCACTCAAAAAGTGTCAAAATATTCCTCAGAGATGTCACATTAAAAAAAAAAATGTTAGCAGAGAAGAAACGTGTTTAAAAATGTGCTCACATAGTTTCAATGCTTAAGGTCAGGAGCTTCTAACAATGTACAGTAAGAGAATTTTAAAAAGGAAAGAAAGAAGTGGCATACTTTAGTGCAGGGATACCCAACCTTTTGAGGCCGTGAGCAACATTCAGAAGAAAAAGGAGTTGGGGAGCAACACTAGCATGAAAATTGTTCTTGGGGTACCAAATAAGTGTTGTGATTGGCCATTTGGTAGCCCCTATGTTGATTGGCAACCTGTATTGAGGCTCTGTTTAGCAGTGCACCTGGCTCTTACACAACCAAAACCTTCCTCCAAGCCTGGAATTCAAAAATAAGCTCCTGCTTTGAGGCCACTGGGAGCAACATCCAAGGGGTTGGAGAGCAACATGTTGCTCACAAGCTACTGGTTGGGGATCACTGCTTTAGTGCAACCTTTGAAGATGCAAGGGACCTGTTTGCCCAGGTATGTCCCAAAAGTGAGCCTCAATACAGCACAATGGGTAATTTATCCCAGGGGTGCACTGTGTCCTCATTGATCCCCAGTAGGTATTGTTCATCAGGCCCATGAATATGACCTGATGTTCCCCCGAATGCCTATACATATAACAGCAGTAGGGATCTTGGAACCATAATGGGCCTCCTCTAACTTCAGACACCCCCACAGCTGGATCTGCTCCCCCAGGGCCAGACTGGCAATCTGTGGGTACTGGCAGATGCCAGAGGGGCTGCTGTAAGTTGACATAGACAGAAACTATTGATTGGGCTGGTAGGGGCTGTTTGGGCCTCTGTGCCCACCGAAAATGCCAGGACTTATTTTGATTCCCAGTTCAGACCGGTGCTCCCCCTATAGTAATGCCACTTTGTGTGATGCCCTACAGCAGTGATCTTCAACAGGTGGCAACATGTTGTTCACCAACCCCTTGGATGTTGTGCTCAGTGGCCTGGCAGGTACTTATTTTTGAATATGGCTCACATGTATAAAAGGTTGGGGACCATGAATAAAAATTTTGGTTGATAACAGTCTTGTTTGAAAGCATTAGTGGTGATTGCCCAGAACAGATAACAAAAAATAGCTGCTGATCCTCCTGTATCCATATGCATGGTGTTATCTGAAGCAAGGTGGATTATATTTGAAAAGAAAGTCTTGATATGAATCAAAGTCTATTGTACCACATACTAATTTGGCCTAAGGAGGAAATAAATATTTCTTATATTTAGCCCTAGATCAACATGCAGTTTGTGTTTAACAGGGATGGCCTATTGTTCTTGGCATTTTTGTTTTTCCGTGTGAGTAAGAAGGTCCCCATTGAGTTTTGTGTAATGACCTTGTGCATGTATAATGCAGTAGTTACCATATTCCCTTGTAAGCTTAACTTCTCCCAGGCTGACAGCCTTTCTTCATAACTAGGATTCTCTCTTCTAATAAATGCGTTGCCTGATGGGTGTAATGGTTATCATATTCCCTTGTAATCTGCTAATTTAGAGAAAGTACAAATCCAGTTTTTACTGCCATTACTTCATAACTAGCACCTTCCCCACCAATAAATGACACTCCAGTTCAGCAGTCTTTTGTTTTTAGGAAATTTCCACTGTGTACTCAAGGTGAAGACTTATCAAAGATTAATACAGAGACAATATTTTCCTTTTGAGGTCATGTCTTATTTATGTACATATATGTCACAGACACTGCACAATTACATACATTTACATTAACGCCACAACCCTTATCCTTCTTCATGATTGACTGTACTAACACAGTTCTGTTTACACAGGTACAGACGGACGTTTGGGTTGGCAATGACTTGTAAAAGGCTGGAACAGCTGCACAATGTGCACAATGACATTACAATTAATTTTGTCTTGCACTAGTGCTCCCATTCAGCATCAGTTACCATAATCATTGTCACACACAAGTTTATTGCCTCTATGTAAACAAACATCAAATCTACTGACAGATACCAGTATCCAGAGGCACCTACTATATATTTCCTTAGGTTAATGTCACACATGGCAGCTCTTTGCCAACTTAAATACACCAGTGTAACCACCATGTGTCTTAGTACAACAGTTCCCAAACTGTGAGCACGGGCTGTTAATGCTACAGACCTATCAATAGTGAGATTTGAGGGGCAATGGCTGTTTTGATTTGAAGGTCAATGAGGCGAGAGAGCTAAAAAGCAGAAAAAATTGCATTGCCAGCAATTCAAAGAGGGTGTGCAAGCATGTTTTGTATTGGAGGTCATCATCTAGTTACACTATGGTTGACAGGATGGACATCTATGCTTTGTGCCATAGTGTATAGTGAAAGGGGTATATGCTTTTGGTTTATATCCTTTCCTTTATAATTATTATTTACCTATCTAATGCTTTTACAGTTATTATACATCATTTACGTCAGCTCCTGAACCTGTGAGCTTAAAATCTAAGGTCCCTATAACATTCACCCACTAGAGTCAGTTTTAATTACACGCCTGTATGTTTTTGCACAGAGAAAAAATACAAACATCTTACAGACCTAGGACTCCATTGCTGCAGGGAAGCAGTGCTAATCATTGCACCCCTGTGCTGTCAATTATCTATTTCTGTTCTATTCTCTAGGAATCCAATAACTTTATGAGCCTATTCTAATGATAGGGCTACCCTGTCTCCTGGCCCCCATAAAATAAAAGCATCCCAAAAGTTAGCAAACATATTGCATTTTTGCAGCTAACAGCACAACAATATTTAACCACCTGCATCCTCTTGTAATAACAGTTTTACCATTACTGCTGCATTTCTTTATCTCTGACAAGTTGTCAAGACTTTATTATTAGGTGATCCTAACACTGGAGGAATCCAGCAGCAATAATTGTTTTCCTTCGCTTATGCAAATTCATTATCTTAAAATAAATTAATATTCTTAATGATGGTTGAAAAGTCAGTGTTCCCTCTGTAGGTAAAGACAAAAGGTCCTCTGCACTCAACCCATTATCAATATATTGAGACATTCTGTGCATACAGCTACTAAAAAATGCCTTACCCATTAAACAACAGGGATTGTTTGTCCATATATTGCAATATATTTAAGCTGGCCAACTACGTCAAAGTCATCCCATATCTGGCCAGTCCTACGCTCAATTTTCATCTGATTCATTAAGAATTCTATTGCTTCATTGTACATTTTACAAAGGGACTAAGTTTTACCTGCAACTTACTTGCTGCTTTCAAAGTAAAACTCGCAGTCATGGTTGCCCTTTTATTAGACACCAGTGGGATCACCTGACTATAGCTGGGAAGGGTGGGGGCTACAACAAGGAGCTGTAGGTGTCATTGTTTTGCTCACATTTGAGTATGTAGGGGATTTATAACCATCTAATGATACCTGTACACCTCCCAGGTGCCAGTGTCTGCGATCAGCGCTGCCCGCTGCCTGTAGTTATTTTTACTATCTCCTGGCCACTTGCTGAGCCTGCCAGACATGGATATCTTTTGGGATTTATTATCATGAACTAGCTTTCATTTCAAACCATGCACTGCTGCTCTAGGGAACTCCTTTGGAGTTTACAGACAAAACATTAGCTTATACCACTTGAGAAATCCAAGCTTTATACAGTATTCAGAAAGAAAAAAACAATAAACGGTTTGGAAAAGTATAGATAGTTTTTACAGTATTGCTGGGTATGATATTGATGTGTTTGTGTAACACTCAGATGGCAGAGCTGTGTATATACAATACCTGGAAATTAGCATACTTGGCTGCCATAAACATCCACACAATATACTGAGATACCTTATCGTATGCAGAAACTTTGAGCATTCCCATCGCAACACGTATTCTGAAGAGTCACATCAGACCTTTCTCTCTATCTGCATCACACAACCATCCCACTGGAACAAAAGCTCTGATTTTGGAGTACACAAAACACACACACATTAGCAATGAACCACAGCAACAGATAAGATTGGACCACATGAAAAGGACAAACTGTGCCGCGAGGGTTTGATATCCTGCCGTCTCCAGCACCATATATCCCATGTTTCTAGCTTTTATGGAATTGTTCAGTGAAGCAAAGACGCACAGGTAAATAGGAGAAATCCTGTGGATAGTGTATAGCATTCATCATGTAGTCACAGGGGGTAGGGAAGCAACCTGCGGTTTACCAGAAATATCCTCGGAACACAATAGACCTGAAAAAACCCTGATGTTATCATTGAAACAAATATCTTGAAAACATTTGTATTAAATATTGTAAAGTTGCTTAGACTTACCATTTCACCAAAACAAGAGTCAGACGTAAAGCGATGTGCTACACTCACAAATAACACTCTCATTGGCCTAATCTTGTATCTGAACCTGGACTGTTGTCCCAACTGCAGGCACAGAGCGGATTTAGGCAAGAAACATGTGAATATGCACTGCAGAGAAGAAATATGCTCTATGTGTTTGTACCAAGGCTGACATAGTTTATCTGGGTATAGACGCAAGACAGAGCAAATTTAAGGGGAAGGGGCTGTTTCTCAACACCATGTGACCCTCACTCACATAATGAGACATACTTTGTCAGTACGAAAAATTATACATTATACATAATGTAGACACAAGAAGATGATAAAGATCCTCACAATCCAATAGTAAGTCTTAATAAAAAAATGTTATAGAGAAACAAGGGCACCAGGGTTATCCCCTGCCCTGTAGCATAGACATTAGCATAATAAAACATTAACTCTTGACTTGGTAAAGCCACTAATGCCTGGGGGCGAAAATAGATATTTAATTGACCTTATAATGAGAAGTAACGTATAGTACAGTATAGTGCAGGGTAGAAAATCATTTAAACACTAAATAAACCCAA
>CM044445.1:16701951-16723217 GCA_024363595.1 Xenopus borealis
TCTGAAAAATGGTTAAGAAATCATAAATTCTGCCAGGGTATGTAAACTTATGAGCAGAACAGTATAATACACAGACGCTCTGAATATCTTGTAAATGATATCCTTATAAAGGGTGCTTTATAGTGTCAACAAGTTACAATGGGTGCTCTGTAATGTTATTTGTTCCACATGACTTGGTGACAGCTGTTATTAAAAAATCATGAATGTTGTAAAATATGAGGATATAAGATATTTCCTGGTCTATAGGAAAGCACTCGGCCTGTTCTTTTTTATGGTCATGGATCTTCTCTGTGACTTAATATCCTTATATTTTACGATAGGGCTACATTATTCCCTACACAGTATTTCACTTGTGCTTGCCATCTCCACAAATCTTCCTTGTAACTACCAATTCACTGACTCTTTTTCTTTAGCCACCTTCAGGCATTGCTTATCTTCACTTTCTCACAAACCTCTGGACATTATGGTGATAAACTCTTAGCATGATACTGAGGGATTACCACAAATGACTATGTTCCCTGTGTGTGCCATACTCTGCCTGCCCTATGCTCCCTGTGTGTGCCATACTCTCCCAGTGGGACATGAGCCTGGTAGGGTGTTGTTTAGGGGATTTGATAGCACTTGGAAATTGTTGTTAGGGGCCCCTAAGGTTTAATTGTGTTCTGTGGGGTGCTGTGTTATCTACAGGGGAGGAGGAGGCATATGGATTTAAGGGTATATTTAAACATGACAAATGCTTTCACATAGGAGTGATATCCCTGCAGTGAACACCAAACATTTAATCTTTGTGTACCCACCATTAATGTGGGCATCGTCTTAACATTTCTTATGATTACATGGATGTGGTTTGAAGTAAGTGTGGTTTACCACAGAAGTTGGACAGTGCTGATTTAAAGGGATTCTGTCATAGGAAAACACATTCTTTTCAAAGTGAATCAGGAAATAGAACTCATCCAGCAGAATTCTGCACTAAAATCCATTTCACAAAAGAGCAAACAGATTTATATGATAAGTGGCTAGACATGTTGTTTGTTCCCCAGGTGCCCTCAGTCATGTGACTTGATAAACTTCAGTCACTCTTTACTGCTGCAATGCAAGTTGTAGTGCTGTCACTTTCAGCAGGATAATGGGAATGTAACAAGATAACAGTTCCTTGGCATATGAGAATAGCACTTAGCAGCAGGGCTGGATTTGCTGGGCGGACGCCCCTAGGCTATGCGCATAAGTACCAGAGCACCAGGGGCCAGTGTGTCCCCAGTGCTCCCCACAGAGCGGCTGGACGGCATGCCGCCGCTAAAAATTTGCCCTCCACCAGTGTATGTACATTGGCCAGGCATACAGTTTTCTGATCAAACTGAAAGAGCTGATAGTGTACAATGAAACGAAGCCTTTAATATCTATAAATGTATATGTTATTTTGTGTTTTTTCTTTTTTAATGTCACTGGCCTTAGAGTAAAACTGTAAGACTCTGTAGGTCAGTAAGATTCTGAATACAAGGCCCAATAAGGACTAAGCCCCTTCACTGTGCAGAATGGTGATCTCTACTATAGTTTTTATTCATTAAAGTATCTACAATGTGAATAGTGATGGGCGAATAAATTTAAGAATTTCTGTGTCACGCTGCCAATGAATAAACAGCAGCGGAAATTCGCAGGCAAAAAAAAAAACAGCCATGACAAAAGAATAGTCACGTCAGTATTATCGCATGTCAAAATTATGCAGACGCCCATTGACTAATTATTGGAAAAAATAGTTGCGCTTATAAAACTTGTTGTTTGCGTC
This sequence comes from Xenopus borealis, assembly GCA_024363595.1. Classification (NCBI taxonomy): domain Eukaryota; kingdom Metazoa; phylum Chordata; class Amphibia; order Anura; family Pipidae; genus Xenopus; species Xenopus borealis. Next base: position 16,703,735 of record CM044445.1, read on the forward strand.
AAAATTGTCGTGTGACAAAATAATTTTGCTGCTCATTGACCAATGTGTATATTAGAAGGATACTGTTTTTTATGAACGAACATGTATATGGTTTTATTAACATCAATGGCAGTATATCTCATCATCTCAGTTCCATCAGGCTCTTTTATTATATATCAGTATTAAGAGAGTACAAATTAATCATATTCATTGCAGGCATAGCACCTATTTTTTTTTTTACAATGGTCTGTTTTAATGCCTGAATGAAAACATATGTCAAGCTGCAATATTACTACAATAATAACATGATATGTATAAAATCATCATTATCTTTCATAGAAAGAAAAGGAGGGGTGATGGAGATAAAAATAAAAGACAATGCATTTACATTGGCAAACTTGGGTGAGAGAATGTTATTCCAGTATCTTTAGTAGTGATGGAACATTGCTCTGAATACACTTGGGGAAGGAAGGCAGCAAGAAGTGCAGACTGAAGTTGTCCACTTTTTAGAGCTGCTAGAACAATGGAAATAAGGAAGGAAGTACGTTCAGGGAAAAGTGGAATATAGAAAGGGAAAGCTAATGTGATCAGAGTTCAAAAGAATGCTGCCCAGCAAGATGGGTGTTACTTTTAGCCAAGGGTGTGTCAGCTATTGGTGTTAAGTGGTTGTCATCTGTTGTGGTCCAAATGTTCCATAGACCACTCACTGTGACATTGTATAAGGGAAGGAACAACAGGGTCTCCTTGAGTGTATGCAATAGCGCTTAAAATTATAAGCCAGGGATAAACAAGGAAAAATATTTTCCTTTAGTAATTGGCCAAGCACAGTAAATTGATCCCCAACCAGTGGCTCACTAACAAAATGTTCTCTCAGTGGCCTCAAAGTAGGTGCTTATTTTTGAATTCCAGGCTTGGAAGCAAGTTTTGGTTGCATACCTGTAAAAACCATGTGTCTCCTGTAGGCTGTCAGTCCACACAGAGGCTACCAAATAGCCAATAAGAGATCTTATTTGTTCCCTCATGAACTGTTTTCATACTCGTGTTGTTCCTTTTCCATTTGAACGTGGCTAAAAAATTTGGGTAAAAAATTTGCAGACCCCTGTCTTATACTAACCTCCTCCCTGTAACTCCAAGCCAGCACCCCGTGACCAAGGAAATGTTTAAATAGTTGTTTTTTTGCCTTTAATTTCTCACCAATTGGACATGTAAGCTTCAGAGGAGATGTTACTAAACAGGGAATGGTTTCTCTGTTTAAAGGATTTTGCTGTAGTGTTGTGGAATGAACAGACAAGCCAATCCATACCAGTGGTCCAGTACTAATATTGGAGCTTAAGTTCCATAGGAAGGCTATCCTGTGGAAAGGTATTTAATTGTATTGAGAGTGTAAAGGTGGCCATACTCAGGGAGATCCCCAATTGAGTGGATCTTTCCAGGATATGCCTACATTGGGCTGATCCAATCGTTGACCCTAGTGCCTAACGATTGGATCGCAATGCAGAAGAATGAGCGGTTGGATCGCAGGACTACATCAGATGGGATTTTTAACCCTGCAGATTGACATCTGGCTGACTTTCAGCCAAATATTGATTGGGGAAGCCCATTGGAGGGCCCTACACATGAGCCAATCAGCTGCCTACTTGTCTGTCGGCAGCTTTATCAGCCCATGTATGGCCAGCTTTATGAAGGTCCCACTGAGCAAGGCACAGATCAGGAAGGTTACCTGTCTGTATTAGGAACTCCCAGAGGGGCTGGGGTACTGCCTGCCACTGCAGGGAGCAGAGGGAACAGTGAAACCACATTTAGTCTGATTACCATTAATTGTACAATGTTGATCCTTTAGGAACTGATAGATGTATAGCAAACATATGTACTTAAAAAAATAACATTTTGGGGCAGAGGGTTATTTTGAAGGCTTTTTTGTAACTTTTATTTCAGCTTTTCTCTCATCAGTGTACTCTACTTCTAAAAAAACTAGCTTTTTAGCTAATGTGTTCCTGTTCCCAAGCAATTTGAGACTTTTTTGTAAAAGCCACAGAGCAGGTTAATGCCATTAATTTCATGCCTTGATGTTCATGTAATTGGTTTGGCCTGCTTATTAATAAGTAGGGGAAGCTATTTTCTCCCCGAGAAATTCAGCCACTTGACTGTCGCAAGATCTGGCAGCGCTACTAGCCCCTAAAAGATTAAAAGGCTTTTATAAGTGATATGTTCCCTATCATGTTCTTGTTCCGCATAAAGTAAAAGCCTACAAGATTAAAATAATACCAGCAATCACACATTGTTACTGCTCTAGACTTAAACTGAAGCCTTTGGATATTTTTCAGAGGGTTTGTTTGCAACAGAAAAGGGTAACAGATATTAAGGTTGCAATACAAAACAGGGAAATATACTATATATATATAAGAAGGGTTTATCTTTTATTTATAGGAAATATTAATCTCTATAAATTGAGTTATAACACAAGACCCATGAATATACTGTCCTTAATAAAGTCACTTATATCATATGGCATTGCACCCCCTACACTAAACTAAAAGGTTGTTTGAAGTCAATGAAGAATTTCAATAGCTGTCAAAGAACCATGCCTGGAACTCCAAACCTCAGTTCTCTTTATACTCTACAATGGGGGAACATTGTTTGCTATATTTATTTTAGAAGTTATCATGTGCAATGCTTCCTCTAATTCTTTCTCAGCTATGTAGCAAAATAAAAAAAAAATCTTGTGTGCGCAGTTGTTAGAAAAATATGTGCTCAGGTCAGAATTCATACAAAATTTTGTGTTTTCACAAAAAATTCTTTGTTCGAACAACAATTTGTAGTGTGTGCTGGCCTCAAAATGTGTGCGTGTACACAAGCACACACCTTAGAGGGAACATTGATCATGTGGTTTATTGGTGCAACAAATGCAAATTTACTTTCCTTTTAAACAGCCATTTGAGTTTGATTACTAGAGCAAAGTGTTGGACAAAAGTCAATAGACTTCACCTTTCATCACATGCAGCCAAAAACATCAAGTTCAGCACATCTTATTCTGTAGGTAATAATCTCATACTGAAGCACATCTTATTCTGTAGGAAATAATCCCTTATTGAAGCACATCTTATTCTGTTGGAAATAATCTCATATTGAAGCACATTTTACTGTGGAGGAAATAATCTCATATTGTAGCACAAATTGGATTATTACCAAATATTTAAAGTTAGTACACAACTGCAATTGGATAGAGCCCCTAACCATGTATAAAGGTGGTGCCAGGGCTGGAGAACTGTTATGCACCAAAACTTTCAAAACCTAGAATCGTATAGCAAAGCATGTAGCACAAACTTTGCTGAAATATGCAAATTCGCTTAATGAGGCAGCTTCCGAATCTTAGGTAGGTCTATTTGCCTTTGATATTGCATAAACATCTGTTGCTGGACATTGAAGGGGTTGTTGAGAACTTAAATGCAGCCAACTAAAAAACTAACGATATGCATCTTACAGGAACCATGGCATTGCTGTATATAAGGCTTGTTTTGACATTTCAGCAGTATCTTTGATACTTGAAGATTCACTATAAAATTACTGTAATTTCAGTGCATAATTTTTTGTTGATCAATATAATAATTCTGATACATAGGATCACCAAATTTACATAGCACCATAATGTCACTAGTAATAAGAAATCTAATTAAAATAACACCCTGCGCAAAAATATAAAACATCCGTTAACGTCAATGGCCCTTGTAGACTATAAACTAAAGGATCAATGTGGTTCACAAGTGCCCTACAAGAATTGCCATATTTAAAAATTACTTATAAATCCCATTAATGTGTCTTAATGAAAAATATGGATGAAATCAGAGACATATCTAACTTAAAGCAGCTTTCCATATAGTCCTCCTGTCTGACGTCACCAGATAGAGCCTCCTGGTTAGCTTTATGTCTTGTGCTTTCTACTTTTCAAGAACAGCTGAAACATGAGCTATACAGGTACTAAAGATAATTATTCTAAGCTTATGAAATCTGCTCACTGGGATAACTGAGAGGCTTACTGCCCAGTAAAGTTCTCACTACAGCAGTAAATAAGCACAGATCCAGTCAAGAAGGAAATGGATCATATGACGCATCAATGTTTGTCTCGAGTTCGTCAGGAGGATAAATTGATAGCAAACCTGCTGGGGTTTATGTGTTTGCCTTTGTCTGAATCAATAGTGAAAGAGATTTGAAAGAGATGAACTTCTTTCAGTACTGAAAGGTGATTCAATTCAATTGATTAATAGACAATCCCTCTTTTAAACTGACTTACTATGAAATTATATCTTTGAGGCTTATTGGTGTACATTCTCAGCAGATTGTAGAGTCCAGCTGGAACAGAGTGTTTTATACACATACTTAGTGTAAGACAAGTACTGAATATTAGCAGTTTTTGGTGCAATTGGCTGTTTTTTTTTATCCCACAGTGCAGTGTTTGATATAATGCTACAGCCTTTTAGAACATATTACACGTTTTGACAAAATGACATGGTTATGGAAGGCCATTCTCTTTCAGACCCTCAAAAAGGATAAAGAGGGAACCCACTACTTTAATTCTGGTTAATGGCAGGTATAAGGTAGTGGGATCGCCTGTGTCTTGGGAATGCTGCACCTTCCACCTCAGATACAGGCAATAGGTACAGTTGTGTTGATGCTAGGCAAAAGAAAAATGTAGGTACGAGTGTAGCATATAAACAAATGCAACTTGTTAGTCGATAAGAGTGATAGTAAATGAATCCCTATATGTTGTTCCATAGAAGTCTTAAGTAGGTACACAACTAAGTGAACCTTTTTCTGTAGTCCCCATGTACACACTACAGTCATAATGCAAGGGAGATACTAGATACCACCAAGATACCCCTATAGCCTATTGGCGGTTACAATTTGTGAGCCAATGGCCATCCTGAAATAGCTGTTCTGCAATATGCTATATTCCGCACAACAGCTAAAGAAAATAAACAAAATTGTTGAAAGACAAGTAGGATAACATGGGGCAAACTATAGTAGGTTATTGAAAATATGTAAAAGTATTAGAGAAGACAATGCACACAGGCTGTGATAGACTGAACCACCCAAACCCAAATTGGCCCATCTGGAATCTACTAAATATAACATAAAAAAAAACAACAAAAACCAATGAAAATCTGAAAACAAATTTTAAAAACCTTCAGGAGCAGTAGTACCTGTGATCTTTGGTAATCATGTGAAAATGTGTTTTGCACAATTATCCAGGATTGCTGTGGCGATTGCAAAGGTTGCGAATGGGCGGGTATTTTGGGGATAGGAAATTTCCCATGGGAAAAGCTCTCCGTCTGCCAGGGCCCTGTGAAGCAAGAAAACCAAATTAATCTTTATAATTTCCATATGTCAATAAAAAAAGCAAGTACATGAGAAAAAACTTGGGATATAAATACTACGAGCAATGCTTCTATTTCCAACAGCTATAGAGAGTAATAGCAAGCTGCCATCTATTAACAGTATTGGAAAAGACAATTTTATTATTTTCTTGCAGCAACCTACATCCTTGGCATAGAGATATGGGTTAAGTAGACTTTATATAGTTATAAAAAGGGTTAGTGCACCCCAAATCCCAAATAAAGTGGCATGTACACCTTCCTTTAGATTATCAAACTGCCTGTGAGTGATTTCTACAAAATATACCCAAAGGCAGCATCACATGAAAATCATTCAGCCTCTTCTGCAGCAAAAGACCTTGTGCAAAAACTGAAGGTGAAATAATGTCACTGGAGCTATGGAAATGTAGAAAACACTTTAGGTTCTCACCCCACACTACTTTGTAGTCATACTATCCCTCTCCATGGAAGGTTATTAAAAAAAAAAAACAAAAAAAAAAACTTTTTAACATGAAGAAATAAACGATTGGCTATCTATTTACTACTTTGGTGGCATAATTAAAATTTTCTGTTTGAAACAACATATGTTTGTTTCAGAAAGCTAAAAATGGCGCCCATCGGTTGACCTTCCAACAAACAGATGATCATCAATAAATAAAAGAATGCAAAGCGATAGCAATCTGGCCCTGTCACAGTGACCCTAAAAGGGTAATAACCCGATCGTTAATCACAGACGTGGGCCAGTGACCGTGCATTTATGTTTACTAAAAAAAGCCTGAAGAAAAAAATCATACCCTTTTTAGAAGTACAAGGGACAGGACATTTGATCAATAACACGAAGAATTTGTTCTAATTCACCTATTGCTGAAACAAACCCCCCACACAGTCTATTGTACTAGATAATATGTGACAGCTTTTCATAATAACTGTAAAGTTATGAACATGACAGGGCTGCAAATAAACAAAAAGAGTACATAAATGAATGTGTGCACATTTTGCTTGTTAGTTAAAGCTGGCCCTTTTATCAAGAAAAGCTGTCACAGTACTTGCCAGAAGAGAGTCTTTCATACCTTGGGGACATTCATACTCCCCGACTGTCCCGTTTTTAGAGGGAGGATAGTCCATCTTTTGCCTGCTAAACCCACAAACCCTCATTTGTACTGGAAAAACAGCTGGGCCAAAAAAATGTCGCCGTGCTAGGCGCAGCAACTTTTTTGTCTCTCTTTTTATTTCCAAAATGTTGGGAGGTATGGACATTGGCGCTTCCTAGTTTCTGCATCTAAGTAATGCACAGGCTAGGAGACATTAAAGGAAAGGCCCATGTACAGGTATGGGACATATTCTCCAGCTTGGGACCTATCCAGGTAATACTAGTCTAAAATACTAATAATAACATTCTATTAGAAAATCATTTAAATATAAAATAAACCCAACAGGCTAGTTTTGCCTCCTATATCTTAGTTTGAGTCAAGTATAAAGTACTGTCTTATTATTACAGAGAAAAAAAACTTTTTTTTAAAAAAATGTGCATCATTTGGATAAAATGGATAGATAGGGTTTCCGGCTAGCGGATTCCATATCAACTATTAGCATTTCAATAGCTATAATCTGAAAGCATCATCTTGGTTTCATACAATCCCTAAACCCTTGTTTTGCAAAGGTGATTGTTTTGATTAAATATATGGTCAAGGCGGCTTTCAAATCAGTCAGGATGGGAAGGAATGCCCCCCAGCTGGCCCCTCATAAATAGAGTGCTCCAGAATGCTGCTTTGTATCTATGGGACGGGTGCATGTCTTCATTCTGGGGACCAGAGACCTAAGTCATTTATTGTATGCAGTAAAGCATTATAATTCAGAGACCATCATCATGATCCATTAACTATACTTGCCCCCACCAGTAACTGATCACAGAGGCGATTGCTTTGTTTTCATATATGGAAAAGAAGGCTTTAGTATTCCATCAGAGAGGGGCAAGTTCATCGAGGTTCTAGCGGTTTTCTTGAGAGCATCTTCTTTCCTTTTCAGTTATTGAAATCATCAGTTGTTTATAATGTAAGTGGGATTTTCACACTGGGACAATCTTGTTTCTTTCAGCCTTGATTATTCTTGAATTCTTAACATAGACACAACACTGGCATTCTGATTTATAGTTACTTACTCTAGAAAATTCATAAGTTAGAAAAACCCCCAACAACATTTCAATACCCTGCAGCTTGGGAGAACAAAAAAAGAAGAGAAGAATGTAGATTTACGGACATGTTTATTTATTTCTATAGTGTATATATACCTACATCAGCGGCCATTAATTGATCTCAAAACATAATATTCCAAACTAGTTGTTTGTCTATAATGCATATTGATGCTGCAGTATGCCCCTACAGCATTTGCTTTGGAAGGTCATGTTGGTACAACTTTACAAATTATTAATGCTTATTCAAAGAGCCTCATCCATGTACTGTCCCTTTAAGTTATCAAGCACATTCTGGGAAAGTGTACAAGAAAAGGCACAGACAGGGACTAAGGAACAATTCTCTGATCCCACTACCACTCCTTTTACTTGACACTTTGCTACTTGTTCTTCACAGCAATGACCAACCCATGGTGTAACAGCACCTATGCACAGAATAAACAGCCCTACAGGACACATTCTACTCTGGTGCCTTCAGCTCTAACTCTGGACCTGGATCCTTTCTGCTCTAAGAGGGAAACTACCTTCTTTCTACCTGTTGTTAGGGGATACACAAAGCACACACATAAAGAAATCTTTCTCCATTAGCATACCTCCCAACATTTTGGAAATGGAAAGAGGCACAAAAAGATTTGATCAGAAGTTTTTGCATAAAATGGACATTTTTTAAGCTTACCATGCTCCCCTACTCTTTTTACATCCGAATGTTGCTCACAGGTAAACAAAGGTTGGGCACCCCTGATCTAAAGGTACTTCTGGATAATAAGGATTAGTAGGGTGTCCTGTATTAAAAGGGTTGTACTTTCACAGTGGGGAGTGTAATTCTTCCTCTTTTCAAATCACTTGTTAGCCCCATCTCGAATATACAGTCTTCCTTACCCAAAAGTATTATTAAAACAGAGAAAGTCCAAAGTAGTATTGACTAACCTGATATATGTTAAAGTTGGCCAAGATGGGAATGTTTACACTGAAAAATAGACACTTAGGAAGGGATAAGACAACTATGTACAATGTATAAAATAGAAGGGAATTGTGTATTAAACTTTGCGAAGCCTGACTCACCAGAAGATCCTTTCCAATGGAAGCCAGGACATCCTTTGAGACCAGAAGAAAAGCATGAGCTGTGAAGTTGTGGAATGCCCTCCCTGAAGTGGTTGTACATTAGATAGCTTCAAAAATAGGCTTAAAACGTGAGAAAATACTTGGTTACTGAAAGGTTCCAAGCCATTAAGTTTGGTTTGAAAATCTATTTGTTCATTAATACCACATGGTTCAGGAGGACAACTAATATGAAGAGGTTACCTACATATTCTAGGTATGTTTAGCATAATTCTCAATTATTGTATATTCTTCTTGTATTTGTCTTTAAAACCCAACTAATTCTCAGAAACATTATTTTAAATAAAATGCTGAGCATTTAAAATCTAGATGGAGGCAATTGTTGAGTGGGAGATTTTATGCCTATTAGCAAGGATTTAGATGCTACAATTCATATGAATTTCTGCATACATTTCCAGAAACCAGAAACACACCAGTTTGACACAATTTACTTGAAACCGACTGATGAAAATGATGACTTTAATGCATCTTGAGACAAGCCTTCAAAGCAGATTTTCAATCATGCTCCACTGCTGATAAGGAGATGCCAGGCATGGTGACGATGATAAGAATGTTACAGAGTAACTTTCTTGGAATTTCTAGTTTTATAGTGGAAGGAGCAGATAAATCATTGTGTTTAGGGAGGATGGATAGAGATGTATTTAAAGTGCACTAAGTCTTAGCTTGTCTCATGGAATTAAAAAAGAGATGTCAATAGAAATAGACAGTATTAATTTTACTTAGAACGTTAATATTTCTATTGAATGGGTTACAATCTACAATGGTCTAAATAAAGATGATTTCAGAGTGACATTATTTATTCTCTTTGTATGACATTATTAAGACATTGTAACAACTTTATTTAGCCCTGATTGATTGCTACCATGGATGACCATATCAGAAAGTCAGTTACAGTATGTTAAAAGCCAGAAATGCAGCCAGTAAGTAGAATAATTTGGATATCTCTCATACTGTAGGGCCCCTTATATCAATGAATGTCAAGTTAGGGTAAATTTTGAGCTCATTGGCTCATAGCTAACCCGGGTGCGCCAAAAAAACAATATTGAGATGATTCCGACAATGTTTAATATCTGTAACCTTGTTATTAGTTAGGAAGAACAGTTTTCCCCTTCTTACATTATTGTGTGACCTTATATGAAGGTCTTACATAACACTTGCTTTTATGTTTACATTTTACAGAATCCTTGATGATCCCTTCTAATCTGGACAGTGGTATTTGTCCCCTGGGTCAATTCCCCTGCGGCAATCTGTCTGTCTGTTTGCCTCAGCTTCTCCACTGTAATGGGCATAAGGACTGTGTCAATGGTGCAGATGAAGAAAATTGTGGTAAGTTAAGGAACATAACTACGTGCCTCAAACCATTCTTTATAATTTTTTTGCCCAGAATGGAACCCCAATATATTTTAAGCATATCTAACTAATTATTTCATATCATGCACTGAAATTAAATATGTATAACCTTATATCCTTGTAATTCTGTGGGTTCAATCTCATCTGCCATTCATTGACCAAAGAACCTATCCTTTACAGATTTAATAAAAGACAATGAGAAACTTTATTGGATTTTATTTCACTGCATATTTTAGTATCAGAAAATAAATTATGCTGCTTTAAAGATCTTTCTTGGCACTATTGATAGATAAATTAAATATAATTTGCTCCGAAATGAAAAGTATTGATCTTGTACATTCTTCATAGTCTTCACTGCTCACTCACCCCAATTGTATCTAAAACTATCCTTTCTACCCAATAATATAAGTTATTTAATATTCTTAGGGGGTTTGAGTTTTTTTCTACCTCAAATACACTTACACGTTGAATGATTGTTGTTTATGAAATCATCCGAATGTAAAAAACTTGATTGATTGAATAGAGGGGAAAAATCAAATACCTAGGTTATAGGCTAAAAATATTGATTGATTTTTCGAGTGCAAACCACTGTTAAATAACAAAAAATCATGAAGGCAAAAAATATCTTCATAGGATTAAAGGGACCTATGTCATTGACTTTTGCATGACCCCGACAGGATTTAACTGGAGTATTTTCAGATTCGGGCTATTACCATCCCTTCAGCAATGATAGGAGCAAAATACGGAGTCCTCAGAAGACTATAGCCTACAATTATCTCAACATTTTTTCTTTGTAGGATTCTTATTAATGTTTCAAAAAATTCACTGCTATTTTCAGCTAAATTCATGGGTCTGTAATGTTTAGTCTATGATTTCTCTAATAAAATATATACAGTACCTTGATGGACTTTTTACCATCCCTTCAGCAATGATAGAGAGATTCTCACTTCTAAGGAGCTGAAGAATTCATTCAGGTGATGATGCTCATGGGTGTAAGTTTTAGAATACTTGGGGGTCCATTTATTAAACCTTTACTTTATCTGCTCAAGGTTTTTAAGGGGAAAACTTACATTTTTCATGAAAAAAGAACACATTTTTCGAAATTTAATATACTCTGAAGCTGCAAAAATCAGAAAATACACTGTTTCAAACCTGTCAAGTTCACGTAGAAGTCAATGGCAGAAGTCCCTGAAGTTGTTTCTTGACATCATAATCTATGATGGATAATCCAATAAAGTCACAGTTTTCAACCAATAATCCGATAAAGTTTTCACAATTAAATTCGATAGTGTTTTTCAAGGTGTCAATCATACGATACCAACTGATGCTCAATTTAGTTGCTTAAAAATGAATTTATTATGTTTCTTAACCAGATGTAAAATTACAGATTCCGTAAAACCTCAGTTTTCTAACCAGAGTAAATTATAGGACATCTTCCTATTGTAATCTGTTGATTTAACTGTATTGTCATTGCTTTCTATTTTGTGATTAATGCCCAAAGTGTATATTCATCTACGAATATACAGTGATTTACTCTTTGCTTATATCTATTTCTGTATTTTGATTTGAAAGTCTTCATGCTGTGTAGCCATAAGATTAAGGTTAGCTTTGCTAGCATTGTGCATTTATATTATTTGTCATTGTATTTCTGAAAGATAGTATCAGGGATACTATGGTGACTATTATTATTTAAAAACATATGGCAAATGAGATAGACTTCCTCCTATGAGGGCTAGTCCACACGGTAAGATCCAGGGAGATTTGCTTCCTGGCGACCAATCACCGCTTCTTTGGGGCAACTAATCTCCCTGAATTGCTTACCCGTGTCTCGCACCCGATAAAATGTAAAGTCACCTGCACCTATTCACACGCGGCTCTGCGTTTTCCTAAGTCGCTCAAAAATGCCCAATTTCCAGCTACTAAAGAAAATTCAGCGCTGCGTATGAATAGGCGCAGGTGACTTTACATTTTAGTGGGCACGAAACACAGTAAGCAATTCAGGGAGATTAGTTGCCCCAAAGAAGCGGTGATTGGTCCCCAGGGGACAAATCTCCCTGAATCTTACCGTGTGGACTAGCCCTAAAATGTAATTTTACCATTATTTTTGTGTACCAGTCCAGAGAATCATAGCAGAATATAATGAAGAATTAGGGAGGCCTCAACTTGTGTATATTCTTATATAATTACTTTTGTAGGGGAAACACTTCGATCGTCAGCCTTACAAAACCAAGAGGTCACCCCTGGATTTCATTGCCAAAATGAGCAAGTATGCATTTTGCAGGAATCTGCTCATGTGCCTGCACCCAAGACAACACTGTGGCTCCCAGTGCAGGCACATCACAAAGTTGACTAAGCATAGGGGCTAATGCTTGGCCTGCGTTTATCCACAGACAGAGAATCTGCCAGCTGTGTTAGTAGCCTAGTAGAGAAAAACTGGGCTGGGTTTTATGCAACCATGTGAGATGATGCCCCTAGCACCACTTCTTCTGTAGTAAAAGATTTATTCCTCTGCACCTAAGGGACCTCCTCAAGGACCAGGGTATGCTGCTTCCATATAGTTAGGCACTTAACCATGTCAATCCTTCAAATAAATGCCGAGTTCCCTAGTTCGCTTGGGAGCACCAAAGTCCCCAATAGTGCAGTCACCCCAATATTACCTCTTAGACAAACCAATTAGATGTCTGAGGACTATTGTTTCTTCTCATATCCCTCCACCTTGCTATTAATTACCTGCTTTGGGTAACCAAGCAACCTACCTGTGATTCAGTTCCTGTCTAGCAGCCCTACATATATTATAAACATATTATATACACACATATACATCATCTGTGGGGAACCATTCAACTGCATCAAGTAAAACACTTAACAACATCAGACCAGGTGCAGCGTATCATCATTATAAAAATTTACTGCTGCAAGCAATTTTAAGATCTCTAACGTTCTAGACTAAATACATGTTACACAACTGCATAAAAATGTACATATTTAGAGAAGGCAAAAGCAAAATAATTGTTAAGGTTTTCATCTTAAGAACAAAGAAAACTGCTGACTACTGATATAGACTGGTTTTGGAAATGTACTTATTAAACATAATTTGCCTTTGTAATTTTAAGCCTACCCATCCAAAAACAAAATAATTTTTGGTGTAAAATAAAAGGTTGAAGACAATACATTCTCAACCAATGGCTTGCTTGATAAAGGTTTCTCCTGAAATACAGGACACTACAATAAATTAAATCAAGCAGAAAGGCAGGGGATACGTGTTCTGCAATCTGAGCTTCATCTCATCTTCAGTTTGGGGTAGGAAAGTAAGGAAGAAGGAAGAACAGATTTCTAGATATTTTGATCTCAAAAAGGGATGCAGTAAGCACAATACAATACAAAAGAGCAAGGTCTGTAATAACAAGTGCAACTTTTGCATTTGACCTGCCAGATTCAGATGTAGAGGGAATGGTAATAGTAAGTATATTTGCGAAATAGGAAAAGACAATAATATCATGGTTGTACATTATGAGCACGAAGAATAGACCGTGGAAAGAACCTACATAGCACAAACATTGCACTCCAATAATTAGGATTCAACCCAAACTCAGCATGAGAACAGAATACATACCCAACTAGAACAAAGAGATGCAGGACAGTTCATAGGCACTGACTGCATAGCTGAAGCTACCCTTGGGAATATTCTGAATCAGTGCCCTACACTACAAAGAATTAGGTCTGTGCATTGTCAGTTTTTAGATGTTGCTTCTTTCAGGAATAGTCCAGCCTACAAGTATAAACCTGAATGTAATATTGTTTGACCATTGATGTGCTCCATTGTCATCTCTTCATTATACCCTCATTCCACATCCATGCTATCTTTATTTTTCATCATAGTCTAAACTGACTGATATTTCAAGGTTAATGACCTTTCACTATAGTGCAATATTTCTGGTGTTCATGGATTATTGAGCTGCATGGTTGAGTGGTTTATCTAAAGTTCTGTATGGGGCTTTACAGATTATTGTCTTATTTACCATATCAAGGCCAGATGTTGGTTAATATTATCATCCATCAGTACATACTGATGAAGACTGTTTATGTAAATTTTGGTTGTATAATGTATAATCTATATGTAGCTGCATATTTAAATGGTGTTAGTGTTATGGTAGATTATAGTAGCACATATTACCATAATGTTGTTTTACCTAATGTGAAACATATGTTTTAGATTAAAATTCCTGAACCTTTGAGCCCATCAATACTAAATATACACATTGACCCATACAAGTGAACTCTATGCTGAGAGCAACACCTGAGACCATTTTGCAGAATAATGCATTAACCTTAGAAAGCCATAAAAACCTGCCATGATTTCATACAATTCCCCAAAGCCTTAAACACATTTTCCCATGGGCATAACTCTGCTCAAGTACTTAAAATATAGCCTTTATTTAAAGACTGTAAAATAAACGATGATTAGCAATACTTAAATGTCTATAAATCCGTGCCGAAAGGTTAGATTTACCAGTAATTGCTTAAACCATTATGTTAAAGTCTCACTGTCAAAGGCTAATTGTAATAATAAAGATCTTAGCGCAATGTGCTCCTTTTTTACGTACAATCAAAGCTTGAATGGAATTCAACATGACATTCTCTTGGCAAGGTCTGCAGAGATTGCAAAGTTGGTGTTCCAAATACAATTCTAAATACAGCTTACTAGATAAACCCCTATGTGACCACTGTAGACAGACAACTCGGACCAAAGGCTCATTCCTTTATGATTGTGTGTTGAAAAAGTAGCAGTAAATTAAAAGAGGAGCTAAATAATGAGATCTTGTTCTGCCAGTCACCTGGCAACTGCCAACAAAGTACATTTACCATATTTTTTTGCTCAATAAGGGCTCGTCCAGACAAGAAGATTCGAGGAGATTAGTCGCCTGGCGACAAAACGCCACGTCTTTGAGGTGACTAATCTCCTTGAATGGCTTGCTCGTATTTTGCACCCGCTAGCTCTAAAGTCGCCTGCGCCTATTCACACATGGCAATGCGTTTTTTAAAGTCGCTCGAAATTGCCTCGTGAGGTGAATTTACTACAAGATACTAGCAAGCCATTCGGGGTGATTAGTCTCCAGGCGACAAATCTCCCCAAAATCTTCCCGTGTGGCCTTACCCTAAAGGTATGTTTTGGGGCTGAATAAATTTTTGCAACACTTCATTCTCTACAGTGTGTTGCTGGCACTGCTTTTCTGCTTTTGCAAATGTCAATGACCCCTGTGGCAGGTGTGGGTCCTCCTGCACAGCTGCTGACCCCATATAAAATGTGTTTGTTTAGAGGTTCTGATCTCTCCACTTCAGTGTGTTTGAGTAGTCGTTATACCCGAGGCCATTAGTAGTACCTGTAGATTAGTTAAAGATGCACCCAGAGCCTCAAGACACTGTTTCAAAGATCGGTTACCCAAAGTTACAAGGGTTTGTAAAATATTTCTCAAAACTACAGGTATAAAACCACCCAGTGTTCTGCAAACCCTGGGACATGACTGGCAGAATACACTACTAATGAGTGAAGGAAGCTATTATGAGCACATAAAAGCAAAAAAAAAAGAGAGACTTGCGCTTTTGACTGGGCCGTGATAAAGCAACTCCCAGACATGGTGCAGAGCTCTTCTTTGTTAGAGGAGGTCAGTCAACCTGCTCACCATTGCTCGTTAGGGTTATAGTCAGTAGAGGTGGATTCCTTTCTTAAAGCACATAATTAACTGGAAATAGGTACCGCTGCAGCACAGGAGGATTAACCCAGCAGATAAAGAAACCAGCAATCTCAACCTAACAAACACATTACTTCCATAGAAAGAAAAATGGATTAAGTGTCCAAAAACCATAGGAACCACTTCATATTTCACTTACACAGAGATTACACTTCTACAAAGAGCCTTATAACTGCTGCCACAAAAGACCATACCTCCCAGCATGCTGACGAACAGACCATATGGGTTTCTCTCTTTTGCTGGAGATTGAGATGGGGGACTCTCCATACAACCAGATAGAACCTCTCCCACTGTGAAACATGTGTAATACAGTATATACTTCACTTCATATACATTTCCAGTGGCCTTTTGGACATTTTAAGACACCACAGGTACATTTGATGATCTAAAAATGTGTGATTTTAGTTTGAACCGCAACTTTAATAGCTTTTCTAACATTGATGTTACATGTACCTCCTATCATCATTTGTGAGTAAACCTGGGGTTATTTGTCTTGTACAAAAACATTGTTATCATTTGGTTCATCTTAAGAATCTCCCGGCGTCCATCTTTTCTTATTTTTATTAGCAACATAACCTGTGAGTTGAAGTTATACTACACTATCTGCTGTAAACTTCCACTTAGAGAACGCCCTGATCCTGAAGTGTGAGTCCAATGTAACCCATGTTCATACCATTAGCTGGACATTAACTATCTTTGGACTGAATAGCCCAAATTAGTGATAGATAGATTCGATAGATTAGATGGGATAGATAGATTAGATGGATTGATTAGATAGAGTAGATAGAGTAGATTAGATAGATAGAGTAGATAGAGTAGATAGAGTAGATAGAGTAGATAGATTAGATAGATTAGATAGATTAGATAGATTAGATAGATTAGATTAGATAGATAGATAGATTAGATAGATATAACATTATGTGTTATGTATATGTATATACACATACATTTAAATTGTGGGAAGGCCTAAAAACATGTTCACTTCCTTGATTATTCTATCTAAAGAGGCAGTAATACAAAATTACTCTAGGATCTATTTCTGAAACCAACAGCAAACAGACGGTACTTTACATTTACAGTCACAACAACAACAAAGAAAAGTCAGGAGCCAGCCACTGCTATTAAATTCATTTATTTGAGACACAGGAATAAGGCTCCAGTCCTGTTCTTTGTTTTTGTTGAGATTGCTGACTTGTTTAAGGAAGCAAAGCCTAAGTAATCAGTGGGTAGGGATCTTCCCATAACACAATGGAACACCACAGAGCCAGTTAATAAAGTGATATCTGCTGGTGAGTTTGGGAGGTCGAGAAGGAACTGCTCTAGTTTTATAAACTTCAATTGAGAGCTAAGGAAATGTCCTTAAAGGGAAACTGTCATGGGAAAACATGTTTTTTTTTAAATGCATCGGTTAATAGTGCTGCTCCAGTAAACCTCTGCATTGAAATCCATTTCTCAAAAGAGCAAACAGATTTTTTTGTATTCAGTTTTGAAATCTGACATGGGGCTAGCCATTTTGTCAATTTCCCAGCTGCTCCAGTCATGTGACTTGTGCCAGGACTTCAGGAGGGAACTGCTTTCTGGCAGGCTGTTGTTTTTCCTTCTCAATGTAACTGAATAGTATGCAGTAGGACATGGGTTTTACTATTCAGTGTTGTTCTTAGATCTACCAGTCAGCTGTTATCTTATGTTAGGGAGCTGTTATCTGGTTACCTTCCCATTGTTCTTTTATTAAGCTGTTGGGTGGGGGAAAGGGAGGGGGTGATATCACTCCAACTTGCAGTACAGCAGTAAAGAGTGATTAAAGTTTATCAGAGCACAAGTCACATGACCAGGGGCAGCTGGGAAATTGACAATATGTCTAGCCCCATGTCAGATTTCAAAATTAAATTAAAAAAAATCTGTTTGTTCTTTTGAGAAATGGATTTCAATGCAGAATTCTTCTGCAACAGCACTATTAACGGATGCATTTTTTCCCATGACAGGATCCCTTTAAAGAATGAGTCTGTAGTAACACCTCAATCAAACAGGGATTGTGGAGAGCCAAGAATAATCTACATCAATTATTAAAAAAATAAATAAAGAAAATAGAACTAAGGGTACAGAGAACAACATACTATTTAATTTAAATACTTACTGCAGCCAAGAGTGACAGATCAAACAAATATTAGTATGTGATCGAAAACAAGCAGTGATTCCCTTAGTATAAATGAACTAAAATTGTAAATTTCTATTCTTGGATTAATGCAGAGGTCTGACCATAGTCCAGTACTAAATCAGTTAAGATAAAAGAAGATAAAAGTACCCCGCTTAATCACTCATATAAAAGTAGTCACCAATTAGGTCTGTACTTGAATTTCTATTCTCTTATAACAATGAATTCCCTACACTGTGTGATACTGTGGTTGGATAGCAATTGTTAAATTAATTGCTTATAATTCAATAAAGTGCCGTGCAATCTAATTAACTGAATTTCTAAAGAGCAGTGCAATCATTTCATTCATGGATTTCTCAAAGCTAAAATTTCCTATCAAATTCATGAATTTAAAAAAAAAGTGCAGTACATAAATTAACAAAAAAAAATCACTGATAGTAAATTGTAAATGAGGAGCCAAATCACTAATTATAACCCCAGTAAGTTGTGAGATATAAAGTATAACATACAATTACTATATCAATTCCCCCAACAATTGGAATGGTAGGATTTTAAAATTTACAATGCTAATAGAGAAATGAATCAGGTAATACATTAATTAGGAGACTACAATTAATTGGATAGAATAAAAAAAGTGTTTAGTGCTCAAATCCAAGAAATTGAAATAGGAAAAGGAAGCGAAAGAGAGGCGGAGCTGTCCCAAAAGCTGCTGCCTATTTAGTTTCTTCCCTGGGACACCACAAAGCTGGAGAAGGCCGGGTATCCGGGACTGTGGTCTCAGTATTTAACTAGAGCCCTAACACTGATTGAGAGGCTAAATATCTAAAAAAACCACAAATCCACGGTCCCTTGATAAGTTAGATAAAGGAGAAGAGTAGTGTAGGAATAGAGCACTTTCCACCTCCATTAGTATGTGCTAAAGACAGGTCATATCTTTGGCTCATATGCAGGTTTTCAGGTGAATTTTTGTCCCATTTTGGGAGACTGGACAAAATATTACAAAAAATATGTAAGCATATTTCTATGCAAAACGTGGCTGTGGTAGATATATAGCAGGTAAATCAGCAAGTCAGCAGTTCCATGGGTGTTGGATTGTTTAGCATAAATAGTTTCCTGAATGCCAATATATGGATTGTAAGGGGTCGTATACTTACTAATTTATTAATGGGGAATGAGATACATGGAAACGACCAAGCCTTAGAACATGTCTAAATACGAATTTATATAGTATATATTAATACAAATACATAATGTAAATATATATTTAGAACTGTAGTTCAGATTGTTTAGGCACCTCCATGTGCATTCTAACAACCCACATTCCCCTTAACTTAAAGGTGAACCATCACTTTAACACAGTTTAATGGTAAGAATGATCTAGAATTGCCAATTCTAGGCAACTTTTAAAGTGGCCTTCATTGTATATATTTTTTTTAATATATTTTTAAATTATTTGCCTTTTATTTCTGACTATTTGCAGCTTTCATCTTAAAAAAAGATTTTATTACTCATCTTTCTATTCCAGCCCTCTCCTATATTCCATATTCTAAATATTTCAATCTCTTATTGAGATCAA
>CM044445.1:16744225-16758859 GCA_024363595.1 Xenopus borealis
GCTTCTTTGGGGCAACTAATCTCCCTGAATTTCTTGCCCGTGTCTCGCGCCTGCTAACTGTAAAGTTGCCTGCGCTTATTCTCACACGGCGCTGCGTTTTTCTAAGTTATTGCCTCACAAGGCAATTTTCAGTTAGGAAAACGCAGCGCCGCATGAGAATTGCCGCAGGCAAATATACATTTTTTTAGTGGGAGACACAGGCAAGCAATTCAGGGAGATTAGTCACCCCAAAGGCGATTAGTCGCCAGGCAACCAATCTCCCTGAATCTTCCCGTGTGGTCTAGCCCTAAAGGTATGAAGATCCAAATTAAAGAAGGATTCCCCCAGGTCCCAAGCAGTCTGGATAACAGGTCCCATACCTGTATTGTATAGATATGCTTGTGTCATACTTTCAAACTCACAATACTCTAAGCAGTTGGCTTATGGTAATTTTAGTAGATCTTTTAAAACTAAGGGTGTGTTGGGTGCCTCATTTTTTGGGTAGCTCAGAAAAAAAAAAAAAAAGATTTGTACTGAAATCACATAAAATGCAATTTGTGACAGCAACTGTTGGGCAATAGTTTCATGTAAATACTTTCATGCACCCCCCCTGTGCCATTACCCTTACAGTAAATGCAATCTGTTGGCCTACTGAACTAGCCTTAGTTTTTCATAACTATTTATTTATTTGTTTTTATGCTGATCACATGGCTGGAAAAAGTGCGACACAAAATAAATTGAAATTGACCAGTTAAAACAAAAAGTATATTTTATACTATTATATATAAACAAGCATGGGATCTGTTCTCCAGAAACCCCTGATCAAGAAAATACAGAATTGCGGGAAGGCCGTCTTGCATAGACTCCATTTTAATCAAATTATTCAAATTTATTTATAAAAACTATTTCCTTTTTTCCTCTGAAATAATAAAATAGTAACTTGTACTTGATCCCAACTAAGATGTACTTAATCCTTATTGGAGGCAAAACCAGCCTATTGGTTTTAATGAATGTTTACATGATTTTCAGTAGACTTAAGGTATGGAGATCCAAATTGAGGTAAGACCCTTTATCCAGAGAATCCACCTCAGGTCCTAGACCTGTATATTTTTTATGAATTCACTTATCCCAACACATAATTTGTATGATAAAAATGTGCATTTCCACTGGCAGCAATAACATTTTAAGTGAAAATCTCCCACTTATTCATGTGCCTGGTAATAATAGCTTTTGTCAATATGCTTATGTGTAGCACTACAGCGATGAAATATTCCCTCCCATCTGAGATGATAAACCATGCATTATTTCATACTGGTATTTTGAGAGTAAATCTATAGATCAATGATTTTGAAAGTATGGCCTGTGAAAGATAGTTACAAATCTAGGACCATAGCAAGAATGCAGCAGAGTAACTAATGTAGTATATGTATTTATCCCGCTGGTGCCTCGCAGAATTGACCTGACCTTTATTTCAGGCTTAGAAAGATGAGTGTTTGGGGCCTCAGTCCTATATCATTGCCCGTGAAAGATATATTGGTTGTCTTGTATCTGTGTGTATGGCCAGAGTCACAATATGACAGCTCTACCAACAAGCTTTAAACATCTCTTACATATTCCCCCTCACACTCTTGCAGTGCTGGATGTATACCCTGAGCCATGCGAGTGCTGGAGGCGCATGGTAAATTGCTCAAGCCGAGGCCTGCACTCTATCCCTCCTGTGTCTCCCAATGTGACAGCGCTGTAAGTATCCAGCATTATACACAATGTACACTACCGGATAAAGGTTTAATTACAATGTTGTGGTCATTTACCGATTTACTAATCAGTTTTGGTGCCGTTTTGCAATCGAATGGAAGGATTCAATACATGGAGACTTATATAACAACACTGTGCAGTTGATTATTTATTTTGGTTTAATATTTTTTTTTTTAATTTAAAGGATTGTTATTTACGATAGTTTCATTTTGCTTATGTCTATAATATGTTGCAGATTCATCTTATCTAAGCACCCATTGCCTCACTGGCAGACAGGCCTCATTTAAATTTAGCAAGCCTATATGCTATCTGTTGTGTTACAAATCCATTAAAAGAAGCTGGAAGGAGTATCCTAGTAATGTGGCCAGCTAAACAAGACTAAATGGAACACTTAATAGCAGGGGATACAGCCTACTGGTAGGGCTAAGACAGGGATGGACTGGGCCAGTGAGCACTGGGAGAAATCCTCATGGTCTCCGCTTAACCCAGGACATATGCCTTCCTTCCCCTTTGATAGCCAGGGTCTGTGGGCCCCCAAACCCTGCTGTGGGCACTTTTGCAGGTCAAAGTCTGTGGGTCCAGCCCCCTGATAGCCCCTTAAGGGATGTCCCTGAACACCCAGTCCTACACTGGTCTAAGAGCAGTTGAAATGGGGCTCAATTCTGAAGGCCAGTTCAGGCTTTGATTGGGGTGAATGGTCATTTGATCAACTAGATATACAGTTTATATTTTTCTTGGGAAAAAAAACTGTAAAATCAAGGAAACTATAAAACCATTTAAATATATTATGCCTGTAATATAGGTGGGGGCCACAATAAAAACAATATAAAATGAGGGAGCATTTAATCATGGTGTAAAATTGAGGTTTCTCTGGACAGGTATAAGATCCATTATCCGGAAACCCAGTATCCAGAAAGCTCCAAATTACGGAAAGGCTGTCTCACATAGTCTTCACTTTATCCAAATAATCCAGATTTTTCAAAAGGAGTCCCTTTTTGCTGCAATAATAAAACAGTACCTTGTACTGATCCAAACTAAGAAATAACAAATCCTTTTTGGAAGCAAAATTAGTCCATTGGGTCTATTTAAAGTTTACATGATTTTCTAATAGACTTAAGGTACGAAGATCCAAATTATGGAGGGATCCATTATCCAGAAAACACCCATGTCCCGAGCATTCTGTATAGAATATCCCATATTTGTACCTTCAAACGTAGCTTGAACTGAATAGGTATGATAACCACTTGCCTATAGGTACCGTAAAACTATGCCAGCATATAGATATTCTTGTCCAAAGTGGAAACAGTTGAAGGTATAACATTTTTTTGAGATAGCAATTAGTGTCTTCGACAGAAAAGATTTGAAAACAGAGTTAAAGCTGCTATTGGAGTGGCCAGGATTGGACTGAGAATTAAAATAGGCCCTGGCATTCCAGATACAAAGGGGCTCAATCAACCCACATAAAGGCCCAAACAGCCCCCACCAGCCCACTAAATAGTGACTGCCTATGACACCTTATAGCAGCCCATCTGGCATTTGCAAGAACCCACAGATTGCCAGTCCGGGCCTGGGAGTGGCCAGAGGTACGGAATGCCAAGTAATTGTGACTTTGGATCAATGTAGGATTGTCATTAGTGTATTTATTCATGTGCTTCTGCTTCTCAATGAGCTGCAAACCCTATGCATGGAATGCAAAAAGGTTTCCAAGTAAAGTAGATAGTAGCTGGAGAGCACGTTTTCTGTTTAAAATTTCATATCTGTATTTGCAGAAAGTCCTACACAGGACTTTCTGCGAATAAAGATATGACATTTTAAACAGAAAACATGCTCTCCAGCTACTATTTAATTGAAATGTGACTTTCCTTAGGTTGCTAGTGGGAACCAGTAACTTATAGAAATGTTCCTTATGATTTAAAGTTGAGCACATGCAAATGTGTATCAAAATCACAATGACAGGCAGGGACACAGAAAGCTATATTTTGTTTGGACTTGCATTATGACATATTTTTCTCTGTTTAGGGATCTAAAGGACAATAAAATCAAAACCCTGCATGATGGTATCTTCAGCCTTTACCAGAACCTGGAAAAGCTGTGAGTGATCCAGACATGTGTGTAAATATTCATGTATTACAGACTGCAAGCCCCATAAGGAAGCTTTGGAATAAGCAGTGTTTGTCTGGATACGTTGTAATGTAACAAAAACCAACTGTGATAACTGTATGGATTGCAATTAAACCCATGCCAACTTACAGAGCTGCAGGACACGTTCTAATTCCAGTGTAATGGCCGTAAAGACTGCCTGGACAGATGGTTCAAGCTGTATGTCATGATATGACCTGTGTATAAAGAGAGACAGGGAATAGTTTCTGACATTCAAAGATAAGCACATTAGACCTGACGTTTAATAAAAAGGAATAAGAGTGGAAGGTAAACATATTACTGTACATAGGATCTGGAAGCTAATGATAGCACACAGGGACATTTTATAATTGGCTATAGGCTGTTGGCTCTGTGTGATAGGCGCCCAGAGATCTGGCATTTTCTAATTGGATATAGAGTCTTGCTTTTATGATAGCAACATAGGGCCATGGCATTTAGCAACAGGTCATAGTACCTAAAGTTTACAGATTGGGCCCAGGATCTGATGTGTAATGACAGCCGCTTGTGATCTGTGTTTATCAGTAGAACAAAACACTACTGTGGATAACCTAGTAAATTCTATTATAAGCTATTTGTTATATTGAAGGATGGTGAAAGTTAAATCACAAGCTCAAAGTGGTGCCAGTTGTTTACAAATAACTTTTGCTCCTGCATTTCAGAAAGGAACAATAAGGGGCAAATTTACTAAATTCACATGAATGGATGGAAGTTCGATCGAATATGATCGAATTCGATCATCGAATACCGAATTATAGAATAGATTGAATGATCATATATTCGATCATTGGATGACCAAAGGAATTAAAATTTAAAAATCCTTTGAATGCCTACTTCGCCAGATTGAACCTACCGAATACCAATAGAATCCTATGGGAACCCCCCCATGAAAGAAGATTCTGAAAAAAACCTAAAATGTAATGTTTATTAATTTACTGTTTCCATAAGCTATTTGAGTTGGAACAGTCAAATTTTGTTTTACACCGTAGTTCCAATCACTGGCCGACAAACAATTCCTGTTCTGCGGAACAGGAAGTTATAAGAATGCCAAATACATGGGATCCATCCAGAGGAAGATTTTAGATACTTTAAAATGTAATTATTCAAGAAAATTAGATTCTCAACTGAGAGGTATTGCGAAACCCCTGGGTTTTTAATATGTGTTGACCACCAAGCATGAACCCAAGGTTTGCAGGCTACAGATTATTTCCTAACTACCCCCTTTCCCGGCAAAAATTGCATAGTTTTCATCCCTTTGAAATCTGCTTCTTCTTCTTCAAAGCTAGAAAAGGAGGCCAATTAATTAAAGTAAAATTATTCAGAGTGGTCTACATCCTTCTGCCTCCAACCCCGTGTCCCCACAAGCACAGCATCTGCCTGTTAGTGCTCGGATAGGATAGATTTTAGTGTAAAAAATATATACTTTTGTGTCTCTTTGCCAAAATCTGCCCTATTTGTGCACCAATAGGTGGATGCTGTGCTTGCAGGGGCCCTGTGGTGTGGAGATGTAAGTCAACTAATCTGCGCAGTTGTCACAAAGATATTGTGGTGGAGAAAACACCTCATCTGACATGGCCTTTGTGGTCTATATATTTTCTGTATTTAACATACCCTAGAGATGCTGAATCTCAGATGACCCAAGCTTGGGATTAGCTACATAAAAATGCAGATATCTTAGAAACCCAATGCAAAATGCAAAAGTACTCAGAGAAAAACAACAAGTAAATTTATAGCAATGCGTTTTCTTTATAGCTTACAACAAAGAGTCTAAGGACAAGGTAACATTTAAATACATCAATTTAAACAAAATCACTCTTGATAAAGACTTATCAAAATATTCAGCCCCCATGTATAGTTGCCGTATGTGTTTTATACAGCACAGAACCTATTCATGGACAAAAGTATCCCCATATTAAGCATTTAATTATTTGAATCATATTTAATATTTAAATGTTGCCACTGGATCTGGGATAGACTTCAAGCGCCAATTTTATGTTCTGAAGTACAATATATCTACATTTCAGTCAGTAGGAGACCCCCTTGTATTGTGGAGGATTTTCTCAACACCTTTTTCATCTCAGCCTATTTGCCTTGCAGACTTCTTCAGAGCAATGAACTCCATGACATTTCTCGTCTGGCTTTCTCAGGTCTTTTCAAGCTCAAGATGCTGTGAGTAATGGGGAAATTTCCAACACTTCCTTTCTTCATTAATAAGTACAAAGCAACCACCTATGCCTTCAGCACACCCACAACAGAAAAGGAAAACATATAAAAGGTTTCCTAGTCATTTTTGTGGATGAATCCCTTTTCTACTGCCAACAATAATCCACATCATTGCCTCCCCTTGCACCAAGGGCAGGACACCGGGATACTATTGCTCTTCCATTACAGCCAGAAACTCGATGGAAAAATAAGAGCCCTTATCTCTAACCTTTACAAAAAGATAATGGAATGGTCCATGAAAGAGAAACCAATCAAAGCTAGGTCAGCCTGGGAGGAAGATTTTGGGGTCATCAATGACGACCAATGGGTAGAATTTCTTAAAACACCCAACAGAATCTCTGTCAACCCTAGGCACAAGATGCAACAATTATATCTGATCCACAGGGCTTACTACACCCCAGCCCGACTGCATAAAATGAACCCTGATCTATCTCCCACCTGTCTGAGATGCAATGTAAGTGTAGGCACTCTGCTGCACTCGCTATGGGACTGCAAAGACATACAACCCTACTGGAAAGCAGTACAGGACACCTTGTCAGAGGTGACGGAGACAGGGATAGATCCAGCCCCATTAAACTGTCTTATGGGCATATGTGCAGGCCTATAAATACCCTCTCACCTCACAAGCTTTACAAGTAAAGCTCTGTTTCAAGCTAGAAGACTCATATGTCTAAACTGGAAATCGGATAGAACCCCAACCCTTGACCTCTGGATTGACAATATGTCAAAGCTATGCACCTTAGAATACCAGATACACCAAAAAAGAGGTCAGACAGCAAAATTCCATTGGTCCTGGGCACCATGGCTTAAAAAATTTCCACTCCCTAATATACAATCCATGGATCAACCCCTGGGTAGTTAATAAAGGTATAATATAACAAGATATACAGGATGCTTAATGAGGCCCTTCAATGCTTATATGTATTACAGTTGTAAAAAAAATGTTGTAATAAAGGACTCTGTAACACAATATTCCACTGAATAAGATCTGACATGTAATGCAAATAAGCCCTTACAGTTAGAAATTTGTCTATATGGCACACACCATTGTATTCTTTATAATCATTTGTAAAGATAGGCAGATGGTAGAGATGTGTTCTATTAATAAGCATGCTGGTTAGAATGTGTGGATTTGTTTAACACACCTTTTTATACGTGGTTGTATGTCAGAGTTGGTTTCTCTTTCATACCTATGATGTACAGGCAGATTTTTAGAGAGTTTACCGGTCCAATTGATTTTCATGGAATATCATTGATGTTTTTTATGGTTTTAACCTTTTTTCAGCCTAAGAATACTCATGTGCCTTGCTTGTCATTACAGGTTCCTAAGCCAGAATCGGATTAGGTCCCTGAAGGCTGGGGTATTTAAGGACCTTAGATCCCTTGAATGGCTGTAAGTAAATTGAGGGTTAGGATGGCAGAAAGGCATAATCCACACAATGTAGCTTAGCTGAAATTCACATATTGGTTGGGAAAAGAATAGAAAGCAGGGGTATTCAAGCTACAGCATGATACTTGATACAGGATGGACCCCTGTCATACCCCATCTGTGCATGAGTGAAAACTGGTTTGAACATGAACTAATCAGGTAGAAGAAGGTCTGCCTACGACAGCACCAGGTTTTAATATGGCACCAGTCATGACATTTTTTATTCATAAAATAACTATCCAAAATTAGAATTTCTTTTAGTTCTAATGGTTCAGCTGTCAGTCCCAGCACTATTATTTGCTATGTTTGCCTGTTCTCCCCAGAGCAGAAGAAGTGCACCAACTTTAGATGGGGAAAAAGTACACAAACCAGCATGTCCAGTCTGCAACCCTGTCTAGATTCCTTCTTTAATTTTATTTGGCTGCTGATGGGCTGCAGGTTGGATTGCCTGGATATACAGTATATGCTGAAGATATCTATCAATTATTACAGTTAATGTGATATTTTGTACTGCTTTTATTGCAAAAACAAGAATGTGTTCTCCCTGGCATATAATCATCGTTGGTTCTTCCCTTCTGTTTTGCAACACAATGTAATGTAATGCACCTCCACTCCCCCATTCATTCTGTGTTCCTTAGAATTTTAGATAACAACCAAGTGTCCAAGATTGTTCCTGGGACCTTCTCCGGCCTGGAATCCCTGTACTTCCTGTAAGTATTGTGGTGACTGTAAATAGAATGAGCATTTTTTAAATTAAGAGATAATGAGC
This sequence comes from Xenopus borealis, assembly GCA_024363595.1. NCBI lineage: Eukaryota > Metazoa > Chordata > Amphibia > Anura > Pipidae > Xenopus > Xenopus borealis. The sequence goes on from CM044445.1 coordinate 16,752,538, forward strand.
TCTGTAATCTCATTGCTCGATTTCCACTAGTGTCTCAAGCTTGCTTAAGGAGAAGTTCATTATACAGGAGGTTTGCTGAGAGGGAGATCTGATAAAAGGATTTATTCCCATAAATGCTTTTCAGTAACCACTGTGTATGTTTACCCTTTAGCCCTAATAATTCTAAAGGAACATTTTAGAAATGCATTGAAAATTTCACGAGGAGCACATGGGCATCAAAACCTTTGCTCTGTTGCTTTATAGATTACAACTTCAAAGAATTTCACCACAATTGTCAGATGTTTAAGTATAATGGGAATTATAGCTCACCATACATTAGATGAAAGGCCCTCTAGCAACCCTCTATATAGCAATGGATCTAGACGTGTTCTCTTTCTCGTAGGTACATGCTGAATAATTCCATCAGAGAAATCCCAAAGAACTCCATCTGCGAGGAAATGCCTCATCTCAATTGGCTGTGAGTAACACTTGCACAACCCCGGTTTCATGTAGCATGAAAGGGGATGTATTGTTGGTACACACACACAGTGATAAGGAGGAGTGTTATGCTGAAGCTTAAATAGAAATACTCCTTATACAGTTAACTTTTAGACATCAGAGACAAGAAAAATAAAGGCTGATTGAGAATAATAGGCCCTGACATTGTAAGTACAAAAGAGGCCCAAACAGTTCCCACCAGCCCAATAAATACTGGTAAAGGATCTGCTATCTGGAAAACCCATTATCCAAAAATCTCCAAATTACAGGTAGGCCATCTCCCATAAGACTCCATTCTAATCAGTAATTCAAAAAACAGTTTTCCTTTTCTCCATAATATTGAAACATTGTACTTAATCCCAACTAATGAATCCTTATTGGAAGCAAAACAGTTCTATTTCTGTGTTTTTTCATGATTATTTAGTAGACTTAAGATCCCCGTACACAGGCAGATACTGTATAAACTGCCAACAGCAGCTTACTGGGCACTTTATGGGGCCCTCCGATGAGGCTTACCAGCTCTATATTTGGCCAAAAGTACTGCTGGATTAAAAAGTCAGTAAAATCAAGGACTTCATCAGTGCATTGATGCTGTCCTCAATTTTACCACCCAATTGTTCATTATTGTGATCCAATCATTGGGATTGGATCAGCCCGATATCAGTACAGGCCTGGTAATGGGTCAGTGGTTTTTTTTTTTTCATGGTGACTGCATGGATTTTATCAGCTGGCAACTTTTGTTTTACACAATATATTGGAGTCTGTGGGTATTTTTTCTTTCACAGCAAAAAAGAATTTCACTTTGTACAAGTTTTAATAGTATTCTGTTAATTTTCCATCACGTTAGAGGCTCAGATTCCATCTGGTTAACACCATCACTACATCTCTCTGCATTGCTTGAGCCAAGCCTCCTCTTCTCTATCACTCTCATTGTCAAACCAGTCACACGCATTCCAAGCAGCACTGCAGCAAAAGTGTATGACCCATTCCGATAAAGTGTACACAGGCTCCAGTTTCCAAGTCTATATCTAGAGTTTAACCCCAATGTGTTATTTGTCAGAGAGGACATAGAAATAATGACTTGGCTCCAGGAAATGAATTCCTCTAGGCAACCTAGAAAGGAACAATTACGTTTTCAGCCTTAAATAATTGTTATTTAAACTGCACTCTATTACACAATTTTATACATTGTTTAAAAAAGGTTTTTTACTCAGATGCCAATAACATTATAAGTAACTTTCATTTTCTATTTAAGATGCAGAATTCTTGCTGGTAATATCCGCATGCACTATTCATACCCCTCTCACTGTGCTCCAGCTTATTTCTTCATTCTTAGCAATAGGATAGACGCTTCACAGCTAGACTGAACAGAAGCATCACTATAGAGGTTTAGTGAAAGTCCTAATGCGCTGCATGGATTCATCAGCTCACTATGGGATTACTGTGGGCAGGATATAGACACGTATTAATAATTCTTTCCTAAAATAAACCAGAAAATAACATGAAACAGCAAACATCACTATGGCACATTTGCAATCGTCAAAGGTAGGGTAGAGTAGGAGAAGAGGTTGAATGTATTACAGATTTAGGTCCATTGTGTTGTGGCTAGTATGTTACTCCAGGCTTCCTAATGAAATACTATCATAAAACAAGGACATTGTTCTTTAATTTTTTAGGACTTCTTCATACAACGTAGCATAAACTATACCTTCAGATGTACCTGCATTATTGCACTTAGTACAGAGAAATAGCTATTCTTACTCAGACCTACAGAGACCCCAGCCTCCTGGACACTAAAGCCAAGTGATTTGTGGCCACACCAATGGTTCCACCACCCAGCCTCTGTCTCCTTCAGAAGGGCCGACAGTTCTGGATCTATTGTATATTTCTTTATAGGCTATGATAACACCTGCTGAGATCTCCCTGCCAAAGAGCCTTTTATTTATGGCCTTTTTCAGCTAGGCACAACCCCAGACAGCTTACAACACCTGACCTTATTGGCCAATTTTATTCTATAATGTTGCAAGCACACACTAAGTGGTCTATGGTGGGTGATGCCGGAGGGAATGCTGGAGTAAGCCAGTATGGGCAATGGCAAATCTACTGCACTCTGAGCCAATAAGATGGAGACAAAAATAGTTTTTTATAAAGACTGGGCACAGTTGCACCTGAGCAGAATTCCATAGCAACCAGTGTTTAGCTTTTCTCAGCCAACTGCAGGTAGAACAAATAAAACATGCATTGGATTGGTTGCCATGGTTTACTGCCCAGGTGCAAATTTGCCCAGTGTTCATAAATAAGCCTCCGTGTTTTCAAGTATAAAGTGAACTATAAAGGGATTCCCATTAGGCCCAATGGATGATGATTTTGTTTTAAAGGGGCAATTCATCTTTAATTTAACTTATTATGTTGGTCAATTCTAAGCAACTTTCTATTCATTCCCTAGCCTATTCATATCCTGGTCTCTTATTAAAATCAATGCATGGCTACTAGGATAATCTGGACTCTAGCAACCATATTGCTGAATATAAATCTGAATAACCACAAGTAGAAAATGAAAACTATTTGCAAATTGTCTCAGAATTTCACTCTTTACTACAAGGGACAAGGGTTGAGGAGATTGTCTCATACAGACTTAAATAAACAAAAGGAATCCTGGGAATGAATTCCAAACAAGCTCCTGATCAGCTACAGTATTCTCCTGGCTTTTGCTTGAAAACCTAGTGGGTGAGCTCTAGCCTATAGGCTAAACCCATGTAAATGGGATTTTCTTGGAGCTTGTTTGGAATTCATTCCCAGGATGAGGCTGTTAGGAACACCCGTGCTTACCTGCCGGCAGGTCTATGTCGCATCCAAGATGGCGGCGCCCAGGGAAGACCACGTGGACGTCACGATGCTCCACGCAGCGTGATGACGCCAGCGCATCGACTTTGACGCAGTGTATTGTCGCGGGTGTCAAAATGTGCGCGCCAGCACGCAAATTGGCGCACAATTCATGACATCATTTTGGCGCAAATGTATGCCTATTTAAGGATGCTGGGAAATTCTATCAGTGCCCGATTATAGGTTCTACTACTTGTGTTCCTGGGTGCTCTTTGTGACTGAACTCTTGTTGATCGACCTTTTGCCTAAAACTTGACCTTGAAACCTTGCCACCTGAACTGACCCTTGCCTGGATTTGACGACTCTTTTGCCTAAACCCTTTCTGTACCGCGAACTGTGCTTTTACTTGCTTCCTCCTTGCTCCGCACTCCAAACTGCGCCTTTGGGCCCTGACAGAGGCAGTCTCCTCAACCCTTGTCCCTTGTATGTGACACCACACAGTGGCTCTATCTAAGCTGATCAGACAACCCTGCACTACAGTGATAAGCCTCAAGAAAGGTGAAACCGGTCTGTAGTTGGGAATCTGATCAGCTATTATCCTGGCTTTTGCTCGAAAATCCAGTGGGTGAGCTTTAGCCTGTAGGAGAAACCCATGTAAATGGAATTATATTGGAGCTTGTTAGGAATTCATGCCCAGGATTCCTTTTGTTTACTCATTACTACTACATACTAAAAGTTAACTCAGAGGAAACAACCTCTTTTAAGTCAATGTTTGGTTAAAAAAAAACAGGCAAACCCATAAAACTCCCCATGCACCTTTAGTCAGTGAATTTGGTTGTAAATTCAGCCTTTTACCAGAGGCTTTGTGCAGTGAATGTGCTGAATGTTGAAGCCAGAAAAGAAACAGACTCACGCTGATATGCTATAACCATGTTAGCCTTCCAGGAATATGTCTTTCGGCTATCTGAAAATCTTACAAGGATGTCTTTTTCTTAAGGGATCTGGAGGGAAATCAGATGCAGACAATCCACAGCTCAGTGTTTCAGGAATGCATCACAGTGCTGTAAGTATGTCAGCCTCCTGGGGATGGGACCGTATAATGTAAGGCTTGCTTATCTATTCTCACTCATTGTATAACTTGTATTATTAACGGATATCCTTATGGAATATGCATTCAAAGGAACTGATGTTGAAATTAGGCCAAAAAAAGCCAAGATGTTACGGATTGAGCTGGGCAGCCCTCGTGCAGCATGTCACTTTGCCCATAATGGCAGTCTGTCTGCTTAACAGTTCCATAGCATTAAATTAAACATACTCCCTCAGCCTATCAAACTTCCCCAGCTACAAACTATTGACATATGCTGTAAGTCAAGGATGAACAGCATGGATTGTCTTGGTTTAACCAAGTAAATTTGTTAGATTGAGTCAACACAAAAATGCAACCTAAAATGTATTAAAAGTGCAAGAATTTCTTTGCAGTAAAGATGTACTATCCAATGCCATTGTGGAGCCTTTTTATATTCATCATGTCCTCCAGAATACATATGCACAAAAATGGGGGAACGTGTATTTTCTTTCTGGCAGACATGCATAGCCTAACAATAAGGTGCCCTGTGATCTTGATAGAATATAAAAAACTGGCAGATGCATAGTACAACTATGGGGGGGGGGTGTCGCTATAGCAGGTGTTGTGAGAGTCAGTGGTTATGTGATTACAGTCCAGCATGATTTTTGTTTTAGCTCAAGTGATTGTATTCATTTAAAGGGAAGATAACATATATTTTCTTATTATAACCTCTAAGCAAGATCCTTGATTGCATGACACCCATCAAGCTGAGGTTGTGTCTGTTTTGATGTATAATTAATAGATGTCAATCAATTTCCTCAGCTCTCTGTACCTTTGATCAAGTGTCTAGTGTGCACAGCCATTATGGCTTTATTCTTGGGGGTCTTCTCTTGAAGGGTCTGCCAAGCAGTCACCCAACCCTTATGCACCATTCAAGCACCTTAAGATAAATGTATTTTACAGGTGTGGGACAGGGAGAATATTATTTATTAAATGTAAATGTTGCTGTTTGGGGCCCTTATAGCACTGTCACCCATGTAACTCAGTCTAAGAAGAATGATTTTTGCTTTTCTTTATCTTGGGTGCTCCTGGAAAGCCACCCACGCAGTGCTTTATAACAGAGGACAGGTTAATGGGGTAGTGAAAGATGCCCTTTGTTTCCGTCTACTGTACTTAAAACTGTCAGTGGGAGAAATATGGATACATACTAGAGCAGCTGTTATGGGTGAAACCAGCAGAGGTACCAATGCTCCTCTGCCATGCTACTCTTAGCATACATTTCTAAATAATGACACTCAAAATGATTTACAACTCTGCTTGTGCATCTCTGAACGTATCGTCAATCAACTTATAGCAAGCAACTCATTACCTTTTCACATACCAGTATTCAGGATTTCACTAGGGCTACATTCTCTGGAATTCCCTTCCAACCAACTCTCTCTAAATCTCTCTGCCTTTAAACTATTTATTTGATGCTTAGTGACAAAGTGTCTCAACTGGGTACATTATTCCCTCCTTGACCTCACGCCTTCCTGCCTACTCTGCTACCATTGCTGATGGCTTTATCACAAATCACATATTCAGGTGTTCCATAGCTTTTGAAGCACTCACTCATTGATGCGTGATGCCGGCTTTAAGGAGGCTGCATTTGAACCCTCTCTCATTCTCTCTCTTGGGACTAGCTTTAACATCTTCATGCCCTTCATTGTATCATAGTGCAGAAAAAAAGTGATTTAACTATTAGGGTATAATATACAGGTCGGACCACAAAAAACGTAAACCAGGTAATGTAAAATTGAGGTTTCACCGTACCTACAGGTTGCAAATATATCTTTTTGGGCAGTACAGTGACTTATTAGGTAGCACTTCTACTTTGCATTGCTGGGGTTCAGAATCCACTTCCAGCTTTGGCATTTCCGTAGAGGGTTGTTCGTTTTACTAGGTAAACGCATGTCA
>CM044445.1:16771366-16782316 GCA_024363595.1 Xenopus borealis
ATGTGTGTGTGTGTATGCTGGGTTTTAATTTGGAGGGGTTGAACTTGATGGGCATTGTCTCTTTTCAACCCAATTTAACAATGTAACTAACCATATAGATCAAATATGGAGAAGGAAGGCCTCAGTCCAAAGGTGCAAAAATGTCCAAAAATGTTAGTTCCTCCAAAAATGTATTAAAAAAATTTAAAAAGTTTTAGGACATGTTAAGACATGGCCTAACGCGTTTCGTGCCTATTTTGGCACTTACTTATAGGCCAATGAGTAAGTGCACCTTTGGATTGAGGCTAGCTGTCAGTATGGCCTCCCTTCTCCATATTTGATCTATATAATTGTTTACACTTCAGTAGTGCTCATACAGGTTGGCTGCACCATTTCCTTTTTTTGTAACTGAGCTACAACTCCCTAAAGAATTACACTATAAGTTCTCTATTTGCCATATTCTGATTTTCCCTAGCTTTTTAGCACTCTCAGGGAGAACAAGTTTTCTTGGGTTGGATAAACCACTTACACTGCGGTTCCTTTGAAAAACACAGGTGAGAAGCAAGTTAAGGGGTGACATGATATGCTCAATGTTAACCAAAAATTTGTGAATGTATGATTTTAGAGCGATAATAAAGGGTTTTACACTATTATTGTACTCCATGTCTACATCTACAGTAAGAATATCCTTGGGAAGCCATTCCATTTCAGCACGTGGTGTTTCAATCTGAGTACAAAATAGGAACACAATAATGTATAGGGCATGGAAAGGTGGGGGTGTTAAACTACAACTCCCTAATGAATTACTACACTATAAGTTCTCTATTTGCTATATTCTGGTTTTCCCTTTTTTGTTAGCACTGACCCACACAGTCTGTTGGTTTTTGGTTGAATAGTGACCAATGTAGTTTTCTCCTGAGGGTATTTTTTAAGCTTACCTACTAAAGTAGGTATTTTTTACCAGCCTCAACAAAGTTTGGTTCATTGAAGGGTATTGGATAGGGGAATCAAGGTTATTGCAAGTTTCTTTAGAGCAGTGATCCCCAACCAATGGCTTGGGAGCACCATGTTGTTCACCAACCCGTTGGATGTTGTGCCCATTGGCCTCCAAGCTTGGAGGCAAGTTATGTTTGGCTAAAAAACAGATGTACTGCCTAACAGAGCCTGTAGGCAGCCAGTCCTCATATGTGTTAGTAAATAGCTAATTACACCATAGATGTTTTTTTTTTACATTTGAATGTGGCTCATGGGTAAAAATAGGTTGGGGACCCCTGCTCACTAGGTCTGGGAGCGCCAATATTCCAAGCCAAGTAATTATGGCCAGTCTAACCTTTTGTTCCACTTGGATTTGATCATGACATGCATTGGAAGCTGCACTTTGAAGACTTTCTTGGTACTGTATCATTAAGGAGGAGTCATTTTTGTTTATGAAGACAGGTCTACTGCACACAAAAAACAAAACAGGTTATTTGACAGCTGCCTCCACCATCTTTATCTTTAGTTCTGGTCCCTGTCAAGAGTCTGTGCTTGATCACGGTTGATCAATGGACTTAGAATATCTGCTAAACAACATCCAACATCCAAAATACATGCTGTATATATAGATCTGTTGGAACCTTCTAACTGAATTGGTGTATGTACTAGTAACCCATAGCAGCATCCAATCCAAAGGTAGGATTTACTGCCATGGGTTACTAATGTGTGCTGCTAATGTAATTTCCAAGAATGAACCTGACCACTAATAATACCCAGTCACTGCAGCATATATTCCATATAAATACATAAAAATAATTCTCAGTGCAGTTCTTAAAAAGCCTTAAAATCTCATGAATGCTGCTTAGCTATGCATTCTGAGAATCAACATGGTTGCCAGCCGACTGGTAAAAATGATCAGTTATTATGCAGGAAGGCACATAACAGAGAAACAGAGGGGCTGGTATATAAGTGGCATCTGTATACAGGCAGCAGAGTCACCCTGGTTGCCAGGGGCAGCAAAAATGCAGCTCCTGGTAAATTTAAGAGCCGGATTTCCAGTTTTCAACCTGGAAATTCATCTCTTCTAGTGCAGAGAGTCAATTGTGCTCTCTGCACTAGCAATGGGAACCCCCCCGACCCCCATCTAACGCTGAAGGTAAGTGCCATTGGGAGGTGGGGCGGGGGTTGGCAAAAAGAAGGCCGCCTCAGGCTGTAGAAAGGGTTCCATGCCATACCTCCAAACTGTCCCTTTTTCAGTCCCTCTTTTGCCAGCTCAACCTGCAGTTCCTCATTTGTACTGGAAAGTCCCTCTTTTCTCTGCACTGAACAGCCAGAAAAAGAAACAATGTTTTTAACTTAAGTGGCTTTTGGCAGAGAGCCCAGAACAGCTAACAGGTGCAAATAAGATACTTTGTAACAATGTTTGAGATAAGAAAATAAGTAATTGTGACGGTTAACAAGGTGAAATATTTTCAAACTTTCATAACGTGCCAAATTTTGTAAAATTAACATGGTAATTCGGGCGTGTGGCCACAAAAATGGGCATGGTAAAAATTTTTTGCCATGCTACGTGCGCCAATTTTTTTTGTCCCTCTTTTTACTTCCGAAATGTTGGGAGGTATGCTATGCTGCTCATAGATACATGTACTTTCCAGTGCTTATGGTAGCATGAAAACATCTTTAATGTATACACAGGCCAAATAAATATTTCCTTTGGGACATTTTTATTCACATGTGGACAAGAGGTCACCCTTTAAGATAATATTAAAGGATCTTTTTACTCTGTGAATGAGAATAGGGAAAACAGTAAAAATATGGAATTTACTGGCAGCAGCATATACATTCATATAAACTGGGACAAAAATAGATCCTGTCTGTAGGAAATCCATATCTGTTGTAGCATTTAGAAATCAGGGAGTACTGTTCCTTGATTTGGAGTAATATTGGTAAATATGCCAGGTGAATTTGAATTAGAACTGTAACTATGTACAGTCATTTAAGGTGCATATGGTGAAAGGTCAAAGTCTTATTTCCACCTGTTACTTTGAGCATTTTAAGTTAAACATTTTTGAAAACCTTGCTCCAAAGCTCCCAATAAGTGATATGCAGGATTATTCAATACTGTTGGGTCAGTCAGAATTGGGTTCCAAAGTAGAGTTGCAAAATGGGGTTGCTGGTACCGTTTTAGGTGGGTGAGCCCCTGCTAGGGTTGCCACCTGGCCGGTATTTTACTGGCCTGGCTGGTAAAAATGATTGTTGAGCCCAATGTTATTAATATGGAAAAAAACAAATGTATAGGAAGGCCGGCATTTTTTTCCTAGACCCTGCATATTATCTTCCAGCGAGCCCTCTTTGCTGGTCATGTCAGCGTCAGGTCTTTCTCCCTCCGTGACATCACTGGTGAGTACAGGTTCAGTTCAAAGTCAAGTACAGGTCAGTTTTTCCAATTTCAGTGTCAGTAATTGGGCACAATAGTGATGTCATGCGTGCATTCACTCGTGCATTCACTCACAGTGCATACACAGAAGCACTCATGACATCACCTGCAAAATTTGGGAAAACTGCAAAACGTTAGGGGAATTCCCCACATCACTACCACAAATTTTAGCCCGCCCCCCATAGATTTGAATGTGAATCACCTGACAGGAACAAGTACAGGACAGGTGTAAAATATTTGGCTCATTTTTATAGGTACCACCAAAGCCGACCAAAATTTGGAGCTATGTATATCTGTCTCTCCTCTGTGTTGTTCTGTGCAGGGAAGGGGAGGAGTCCCCATCCCTGTGAACTGACAGGAAGGAAGTGCTGCACAGGAAGTGCTGGGAGAGAGAAGCAGCAGAATGAAAGCAAGGTGCTACAGCAAGGCCACAGAGAGAACTAGGTATGTAAAGTCAGTAGGGAACACCAGTGGCAGAAATGCATGCTCTTTTTAGAGTGCAGAAGGAAAGAGGGCCCTTGCAGGGCTCTGAAAAGTAAAGGATGCTCTTCTCTGGGCACATGAAGCCAAAGGGAGTTTTTACACCTGATGTTCAAAAATACCTGCCCAGTTTTCAGAGAACTGGGCAACCCTGTTCCCTGCTTCCTAAGCATGTCACTGGCCCGCTCCAACCAGGGTTGCCAGGTTTATGTTTGGAAACCAGCCAAAGACTATGAAAAAAAAAAAATAGCCAAAAAGTAGCCAAAGCCATTTTAAAAGTAGCCCAAAAATAGCCCAATTTGTACACTGAAAAATCTTAATAAAATAAAGTACAACAGTAAGGGTATCAAATCAAATAAGTGTCTGGGATGTTCCAATAACTTTTCTAGATTAAAGAGGACATTATAACATTTTCCCTGTAGGTTTGGACATATTTCTGTAGACATGAAAAAGTGCTTAACAGTAAAAACAGACATACATCTCTCAATCCCAGCAAACAGGGACACAATATACAATGGACGTACACACACTTGACATACATTTATGCAATCCTAGCTGACAAGGGCACATTTAAAAGGAGAAGGAAAGGCTGGAGGCACTTGGGGGTGCTAACTGTTAGGCAACCCCATGCAGGCCTGGACTGGCAATCTGTAGGTTAGGGCAAATGCCAGATGGGCTGCTATAAGTTGCCATAGAAAGTCACAATTTAGTGGGCTGGTGGAGGCTGTTTGGGCCTCTAAGTGGGCTGATTGGGCCTCTGTGTACCTGAAATGCCTGGGCCTATTTTGATTCTCAGTCCAGCACTGACCCCATGTGATTGTATCAACCTACCTGAAACCCCTGGCCAGTGCTCCTATCAGCAGAAATCTGCACTGGTCCGGGGTTATACGAGTGAGCACCATGGATCGATCGACCGTATTCTTCTATCTTCGATCTCCTCAGACTATCGCATGTGCAATTTAACAAAAAAAAAAACTTTTTAGTTAGAGTTTGCCTTTTTGTTCTACTACACGCAGCCGCCCAATGACAGAAGTAGACGGAAGTAGATCTCTCCGTGGTGCTCGCTCAGGTAGGTAGATCACTTGGGGGTGCCTAACATTTGACACCCCCAAGTGCCTCCAGCCTTTCCTTCTCCTTTAAACATACACAAACAGTGCCATTGTGTCATGTACCCATTTAATCATACAGGAAAATTAAAAGGGCTGTACAGAAAACACTCACCAAGGACCTGTCCACAGTACCTTGGTCTCAGCTAATCCCCCTAATATCTCGGAGTCCAATTCCACACAAAATTGGTTGGATTTTGAAAGTCCAAACCCGCAGCAACTTCCAAAAGTAGCCCAAATCTGTATGTTGGGGTTTGGCATTTTAAAACCCTGGCCCCTTCACATCGCTTGCCCCTTGGAGTCAGACTGACTGGTAGGTTGTATATATCATGGTTATTTCAAAGCACTGTGTCTACGCAACATGCATCATCCTTTCCTCTGTGTGTGTGATTGCAGATCAGAGAAGTTCCCAGGAAGGGATATTACAGCCCAGTCTGTGCTGACCCTGGGTGAAGGCACACCAAATCATAGTGTACCTGCTATCCCGTGTAGTGGAGATAGGGCTCCATAAGAAAAAGAGAAAAATTGTAAAGAATCACACTCAAGTTTCTATAAACAGCTTGTCCCAATTAATCAGAAGAAATGTGTCCAATATGCCACCTCTTCCCCCAAAGCTTGGTGCCCCAAATGAAAGACGACATTAAAGAAACATTTAAATGAAACTTGATTGACTTACACAGCAAAAGCCCTCAAGTGGCGGCTCCTGGGCCTAATAAATAAGCTAATTTGTAATCAACAGGATAAATATCATAAATAGGCTGCTATTAAATATACATCAAAATAAGAAAGCTGAAATGCATTCCTAATGATTCATAAGCCCAGTGGGACAGTAATGGAGAATGTATTCATATGAATATATAATTACTTTGGCAGACGTTTAATTGTGACACAGGCTGTAAACGGTGTTCCCAGAAACACTAGCAAATCTAACATTAGCCACATTAGCTAAGGTTACTGTATCATGTGAGAAATCATGAATATGTCTACTGACAGTGCAACCCTTCTGTACTAGCTGGATATTTTAGAAGGGTCCTGGGTTTTTAATGATACAACAACCTAAGCGTAAGCCATGTCTTAATTATAGAGAAGCTGATCCGTGAATTGCATAGGCTGACATTTCCATGTACAAGAGCAGGTGCAATTTGGCCAGTTCTGTAATGGAGAAACGGGGCCCACATGAGCGATATCAATCATATTTATGCACACGAGCAACTGAAAACCTTCTACGCAACATGCTCAGAGATGTGGCTGCTATTGGCATATTGACTACATAATTATTCTTTATTAGAAGAACGTGATTAAAGCTGGTTAATCTGATCTGATGTATCCATTGGGGAGAGTATTGTGCAGGTATTATATTGAGCTGTATGTATATTTTGAAGCATACTGCATTTAATAGGAAAAAACAACAATGGCTGCAGTTGGCTCTGCAACAGTTCTTCTCTACTCTATTTAGTAGGCTCGGTTATAGACAGGTATGGGACCCACTATCCAGAATGCTCAGGACATGGGGTTTTCTGGATAATGGCCATTTCTGTAATTTGAACCTTCCTACCTTATGTCTACTATAAAAATAAATTTAACCATTAAACCACAAAAGCCTGTTTTGTCTATGATTAATTATCTCTTAGCTGGGATCAAGTACACATTACTGGTTAATTATTACAGAGAAAACAGAAATCATTTTCACACATTTTTATTATTTGTATAAAAGAGAGCGTATAGGAGATGGCCTTCATGTAGTTCAGAGCTTTCTGGATAATGTGTACCATACCTGTACCGAGTAGTCTCAGTTCAATATTTTAAAATACATTTAGGAAAAAAACAAGCAGAGAAGTTCCATACAGAAGGCCCAAACTATGTCTTATATCTAAGAAATAAATCCTTTATTCTATACCAGATCTTGGATAATTCTGTTTTCGGGGATTAGAGACACCTAGTCTTTGTACCTGATAGCTATAAAAGATTTAATACCAATAGTAAGTTTCCCCGCAGCAAGGACAAATGTGAATGATGTATTATTGCAAAGCACTGCAGAATGTGATGGTGCTATACGAGTAAAGAATAATAAATATGTTCCAGTGTCAAATGAGGCATGGAGGCATTTGTTGTAAGAGGAAAGTGGCAGATATTGAGTGGGATGCAGAATGAATTAAGGAACCCATTTATTGAAGAGCATATATGTATGAGGGAGCAGGGTCTGTATAGGGTCATATGAGGTTGTAATAAGGATTTGTTTAGCTCTACTGTGCATGGATGAGAGGAGAATGGCTACCAAGAACTTCTGTGCCAAATAAAATGTGAGCGCTACATAAACACATAATAATGGGGGGGGGGTAAAAAAAGGAGCTGGATGAATTATTTATCATCAACATTTTTTTGTTTTACAGGAGCCTACGCAGGAACAAAATACGGAAAATCAGAAAGGGTGCCCTATCCCAGATGAACAAGTTGGTGGACCTGTGAGTATTGCAATTTTCTCAACCACAGATAACAAGCAGGGAATGTTTGGTGGGCCAACTACAAAATATTTCTGTCCTTTACTTTTAAAAAAGAAGCCACTGACTTCCAGACTAAGAAGGTCTGTGGTCTACAAGCACACAGCATAAAAACATAGTATACACAGGTGGACAAACTTTATTTTAAAGGGGAAATCTGGCTTCCAAGCCAAAATTTGATAGAGGCCCACATAACACATAAACCCCTAATATACCCTTCACAGTTTTTTCTATAAGTATGAATAAATGCAGTTTTCTATGCTGAAATCCTGCAGCTCTCTTTCTGCATCATTTGAAATCCTGGTAGGGAAGGAGGGATTAAACACTGGCGTTACAAATTGTAACAACTTCTCCACAGCTTACAGACAGTATGCGGGAACTACATAACCCACAATGCACACCTGGTAGTAGCAGACATCTTGGTTATTTCTCTATACAAACAGAATTATTCTGTCTCCTTCTTCTATGAGCAGAGACCTGTCACTGAACCAGATTGTGGAACTGGCCCCCGCCTTGTTCACTAACCTGCAGGACCTCCAGCTGTTGTGAGTGTTAAACTTTCATTGGAATGTTTGTAAACAGAAAGTGGACAGTCTCTAAATCACATACAATTGTCTAAATGTCACAGAAGCATCTTGGTATTAGAGTTAGTGTTTGGAAGTTATATTAATAATCTGTTTGTTCTGTGTTCAGTTCCTCCATTCATTTTACGTCAAAGGTTTAGGTTTTAGCACAATGCAGTTATTGACAGTAGATGTCTTTTTTGGGGGTTTCAGACTCTCTGTTTCACTTAAACATTTGTTCAGAACCCCCATCTCTCAACCAGCTCTGTATATCATCATTCACCCTCAGATTTCACTGTAACTATCCTACAGCCTGAGCCTAATTTGGGCCGGGAATCTAAGACTGGAAAATAACAACTTGTCTTTATTTACTTTTTAGAAACATCTCCTTCAACCCTTTGCAACACATCCAGCAAAATCAGTTTGACCTACTCTCTAACCTACAGTCCTTGTAAGTACGCTGGATAAGTTCCCTACTAAATATGCATCTCCACTAAAATTCACAGCTTATTTTACAACTTATGCCTAGAATTTCTGACAAATGTATTTCTAGTTTGTGCACTTTTGTGTCGAAAAAAGTGCCTGGGCTGGAGAAATAAAGTGCCACCTTCCTGACACACTTAACAAAAGAAAGCGCATTCTGCATGGGTCAGCTCTGAGTGGCAGGTGCATCCTCCTAGCTTTCTGTTCAGCAGGGATATTCCACCCCCACTGACAGGCTACACATAAGGGTAGAACTACACGGATGATTCAGGTCTGTTTTCGGCGGATCCGACATTTGGCGACAAGACGGATGTGACAGGAACAAGGTAAGTAATAGGAAGTCAGTTAGTGTTGCAGGGTTGATCCAACAAGACACGATCGAGACACAGCTTACAGCATTTGCATCCAACAATCATGTTGCGTCAGATCAATCCTGCAATACCATACGACTTCCTAATACTTACCCTGTTCCTGTCACACTTGCCTCATTTATTTTGTCGCCCAGCGTCGGATCCTCCAAAAATGGACCTGAATCGTCCTTGTAGTTCTACCCTAAGAATACATGCTCTGAATAGTTAAGTATCTATCACTTAAATGCAATGTCATTAATAATGAAAATGGTTCAAATATGTTATGCATATGATAGCATGAAGTAACATCAAACCTATGGTCATGGTGACATATAAAGAGATTTGCAGACCTTAATCTATGCAGGTTAAGGCTAAACACTTGATTTGAAACACTATTACATGCTCTGAATGGAATTCATTCCATTATTCATTTTCTTTGACAGAATCATGGAAGGTATAGAGATTCCCAACATTCATAACCACATGTTCTCCAGCCTTGTCAATCTATCTCACATGTAAGTACTGTTTGAGGAGAGACAGCTACAGACACCAGGTTACCATACCTTTTCTAAGATCAGTATCCTTCTGTGTTTTCCCTTTGTGTTCTTCAAGACTTGTGCCCTTTTCCTTAGCGGTTTCCTTTAACAACTTTTGGATTTCTCTTCCCAAAGCTATTTTAAGAAGTTCCAGTACTGCAGTTATGCACCACACGTGCGCAGCTGTAAGCCCAACAGCGATGGCATCTCTTCCTTTGAGAACCTTCTGGCCAACATCTTGCTCCGTGTCTTTGTGTGGGTGATGGCCTGTGTCACCTGTTTTGGGAACCTCTTTGTCATCTGCATGCGTTCTTTCATTGTCACCGAGAACTGCCAGCATTCGATGTCCATCAAATCTCTATGCTGTAAGTATCTGTATTGGTACAAATAGTATCTACGGTGAATCCTCACTCACATATATATTTCATATAATAAATCATAATGGTCCATTTTATAAATTAAAATAGGAACCTGCTCAACTGATGCATCATTGCACTAGTACAATTACCAACTCCACATCCTCACATGATGTAACCCTTGGTATATAATTAGCAAGAGATCTAGGCATACCTACACTGAGAGTCAATGAGGAATTGGTGCAAAGCTTCTAATCAAATGCAATGATTTAAGGGAGGGATTGCCTTAAATCTCTTTCAATATTTCTCGTCATCCAGAAAAGTTTGGCTCTGCTGTGTGTGTGAGAGGCCAAATCTGCTTTTGGCCAAGGTGTCTTCTGTTCTTTATGGGTGAAACCATGACTCCGGAGAATAGAGAGTGCGGACTGATGGCCAACTTCAGTATAGCTGAGGATTAGGTCACCTTCTTTAAATGGGTTATTCACCTTCCAAAACTTTTTTCAGTTCTGTACTTTTATTCTAATATTGAAGCGTAATATTTAATTTTGTCACCTTCTTACAGTATGTCTGCCTGAATCAGCCCTAGGGCAGGGTGGAGTCACTGACTAAACTGTTCTAAATGGATACATCTGAAAACAAGTGAGCTGAAAAAAGTGTTTGGAAGGTGAACTACCCCTTTAAGGTTTGGAGGTGTTGTGTTTGGTAGCCGAGGATGAGGAGAGTATAACAGTGCTCTATTAGCAGCAGGCTATTTGTATAAACACCAAAGGAGGACTTTAAAAAGATTCAGTTGTAAAAACCAGGAGTAGTTAATAATCCCACTGAGTGTGTGCTTAGGTGGAATATGTTGATTATCATACTATGTTCTTGAAGCTCTGTGGCCTCATCAGTAATGCATATATTCAGAATAACTTCCCAGTAACAATGTGAAAACTTGTTCAAATGTATTTTATATTATACTGCATTAGACATCAGACAAAGAGCAGAAGCTCTTTCTTATTATACCTATCTGCAGCACAACAGCATGTCATATGCTTCAATAAACACTTAATCCATATGCACAAAGCCAAGTCTATTAACAGGAGAATATCATTAACATCATATAAGGCTTATATTTATTGTTAAAACTAGCAAATCATCATTCAAGACATTCTCAGTGTACACAAAGGGGTATATTTATCAAAGAG
>CM044445.1:16786528-16799578 GCA_024363595.1 Xenopus borealis
GTTAGTTGGAGGAAAGAAAACCATTTCTGTTTTAGAGAGGTTTCATTTAAGGTAAAGTACAGTTGTGACATCCAAGTAGAGACAGCAGACAGGCAGGAGGAAACCTCAGTTAGGAGTTCCGGGTTGAGATCAGGAGATGCGAGATAGATCGGAGTATTGTCGGCATAGAGGTGGTATTGGAAACCATATGAGCGGATTAGTTTGCCGAGGGAGGAAGTATAGAGGGAGAATAATAAGGGGCCCAGGACAGAGCTTTGAGGAACCGCAACAGAAAGAGGTAGGGGAGAAGATGCTACTCCTTTGTCGGAGACACTGAAGGAACAATTAGTGAGGTAAGTAGAGAACCAGGACAGGGCTATGTCATGAAGGCCAAGCGAATCGAGGGGCTGGAGGAGGAGATGGTGATCTACAGTGTCAAATGCAGCTGAGAGATCAAGCAGTTTTAGTAGTGCTTATTCAAATTGTCTAATGTAAATACCACACTTCTAATCACTGGTTAAGCCAACTGGTATCCTGGTCTCCAAAGTGTATATCCAATAGTCCACCCTGAGTCCCATCTGTACACTTGCTATTCCTTAAATGTATTCCTTTAATATATTGTGTGCTGCAGATTTCAGATTGCCTCTTAGGGGCAGAGTTATCAGAACGTGTGTTTTTATTTATTAAGCTCTAAACTCACACAAACTCTGCCTCTTAGTCTTTCCCCTGCAATTTAACTCCTAATCATCATAATATTTTGGATAATATCTTGACTGTTAACCCAACTTAAAAAAAAGTAACATGCTGCGTCTGAACCTGCGTTCGGCGCTTACACGCGTCTCGTGGGTACAACGTCATTGACAAGAATGGAGTGCGTCTATACCTGCGCTCCCCTGCGGATGAACGCAGCCAAACATAACGCAGGCAACAAACGCCCGTGTGTGAGGGCCCTAAATTATTTCTAATAATTACACTTCCCAGATATACTTTAAGTATGCCACTGTGAATTGTGTGTATACATTGCCCATATTATGTATGCTTTATAAGTGTATTATAACTTCAGAAGTATCAGGCTTTTAGCAGACCATTGGGAAATTAAGGATTTCTCTGGGAGAAAAATAATTGTTTTATTTCTGATAAAGTGCCCAAGAAAGGCATGAACTGGACTTCTGTCATTGATTAAGGTGTAATGTTCAGGTGTCAATACTGAGCCCCTGGCAAACGCTGGGTCTGCTGCACGTCCAGGCATTTATGAAAGCTATACCCCAAAAATGTTCTCTCAAGTGCCATTGTTAAAGCAATATTGTAAGTTACTACACATTCTACAGTGACCAAACCCTACAACAGTGATTGCTTGGGGGGGGACACAACATTTTAGCAATTCCTAGGGGTTAAAAATCCATTAATGTTAAATGAGACCTGTTGAAATAAAGAGCCCTTATTGGTTTCACACCTCCAGACAGTTATAATTAGGCTTTTTGCAAGAAACACAAATGCAGTGCAAAGGTGCTAAACAAACCCCCACACGGTGCCCATTAAACTGCATGCCAGCTATTTACACTCACACATAGTTACATATAGTTACATAGTTACACATGCAGCGTTCATCTGCCTTTTATATTCTCAAGAGGAATAATGTGCATAGTGCAGCTCAGTGCATTGCTACACAGACTCACACATTGCTTCCTTGGCTTGAACAGAACAGACATTGCGTTAATGAAATTTAAGAAATATATAGAGGAATGTGCATAAGGGTCAAGCCAAGCTGCCATACCTCCCAAATGTCCCATTTTAGAGGGACAGTCCCTCTTTTGACAGCTCAACCGACAGTCCCCCATTTGTACTGGAAAGTCCCGTTTTTCTCTGCATTGAACAGCCACAAAAACCACAATTGGCTTTTGGCAGAAAACCCAGAACAGCAACAGCAGCAGATAAGATACTTTCGTAACATTTTCTAGATAAGCAAATAAGTTATTGCAACAATATGATAACAGGTCCCTTGGGAAAAGGTAAACTCACACCTTAAAGTGCAATTCACCTTCAATAGCAAAACTGTAATAACTGGGGAAAAAAACAGAAATATGGTCAAACTTTCATAACCTGCCAAAATTTTGTAAAATTAACATGGTAATTAGGGGTTGTTGCCACAAAAATGGGCATGGTCAAAAATTCTGCTGCACTAAGCGCGGCAACTTTTTTGTCCCTCTTTTTATTTCCAAAATGTTGGGAGGTATGAAGCCCCCTTCCAGGGTCGGACTGGCCTGGCGGGACACCGGGAAAAAAACCCGGTGGGCCAGACCCTCATGGGCCCCCACCGGGCCAGACCCCCCTCTCCCAATTCCAAGGTTATGATTTCAGCGCGTGCCCCCAGAAACAATAGTGGAGGTGAGTGAGGAGGGGAGGCGGGGCTCTGGACGGCAGGGGGGGGGACCTGGATGGCCCTGCCCCCTTCCCTATGAAGGTACCGAGGAAAATCTGAATGCTGCTTGTTATGTTCTCTTATGTTCTCATAACCACTGAAAGATGGAAACTAAATGCAAACTAACATGCGATACTACTGTCCATCAGCATAATAAAGGTGGGCAGCCCTCTAAGAGGGCATTGCAACAGTGTACGTGTAGGAACTCATGCAGTGCCCAAGGTTAGTGCATGTTGCTTAAAAGCATAAAAAAGGAAAAGCACTCCCACCTCCCCCAAAAATTCTTTTATAAATATTATTTTGTAAACTACAGCCAGCAGTATCCTGGCATAAGGGTACTCGGAGCATAGATTGCCCAGTACAAATATCTGCCAGCTAAAAAAAGTTACACTCCAGCCAGAGATTCTTTGCTGATGTTCATAATTTAACCCTAGCATGTGTAATGCATGGGATGGATGGGTTCTTTTTGTTCTAGACAAGGCACGCGCCCAAGAAAACAACTTTACATATATGGGATCCATTATCCCAAAATCCAAAAAGCTCCAAATTATGGGAAGGCTGATTCCCATGGAGTCCATTAAATGTATGGGATCCGCTATCTGGAAACCCATTATTCAGAAAGCACCTAGTTACAGAAAGGCCATCTCCCATAGACTAAAATTTATCCAAATTTAAAAATTATTTCCATTTCATCTGTAATAATAAAAAGATATAATGACTCCTTATAGAAGGCAACACACACCTATTGGGTTTATTTAAAGGAACAGTAACAACAAAATATTAAAGCGTTCCAAAGTAATTAAAATATAATGTACTGCTCCCTGCATTGGTAAAACTGGTGTGCTTGCTTCACAAAGCCTATTCTAGTTTATATAAACAAGGTACTGTGTAGTCATGGGGGCAGCTATTCAAGACTCAGCTTACATACAGTAGCAGACAATAGAAGCACTCTTATAATATTGTTCTATTACAGAGCTTATCAGTTATCTGCTATGTATACAAACGCAGTTTTTTCTCCTTTTTCAGCTTAGATAGCTGCCCCCATGGCTACACAGAAGCTTGTTTATAAACTATAGTGGTCTTTCTAAAGCAAACACGTAACTTTTACCAATGCAGGAAGCAGTATATAATTCTAGAGTCCAGAACGGGGAGCTAAAAATCTCTCTAAGAAACACTCACCTCCGTGCTGCACGCAGTATATAGTATTTTAAAAATGTTTTTGGCGTTATTGTTCCTTTAACATTTACAAGATTTTCTAGTAGAATTAAGGTATGAAGACCCAAATTACAGATAGATCCGTTACCTGAGAATTCTGGATGATTGGTCCCATCCAAATGTTTAGTAAAGTATTCCCTTTTTCTCTGTAATAATAAAACAGTAGCTAGTACTTGATCCCAACTAAGATATCATTAATCCTTATTGGAGGCAAAACAGTCCTATTGAATTTATTTAATGCTCAAAAAAAAAAAAAAATTTATATATATATTTATTTATGTTGCAGTATTGAGACCCTTATCCGGATAACCCCCAGGTCCCATGTGTTCTGTATAACAGGTCTCATGTACTACAACTTCCAGCATGCCTAACCTTTGATTATATGTATGTTGGAGGATGCTGAGATCTGTAGTTCAGTAGTAGCTGCTGCCCATCGCATAAGCTAGGAGTTTCACTTATCTGCTGGGACTTTAGTACTGGAAAGAATTGGCACACTAGGGCTCACTTACTAATATAGTTGTCAAAAGTGCAGATGGCACGTGCTCATCACAAACAGTTTAATATCTCACATCGAATAGCAGTTGAAAAAGGAAAGCAAATATTGGATTGGTTGGAATGGGGCAGTTGAACACCTGTGTTTTTAAAACAGCCCCTCTGAGAACAACAAATGTATACAGAGCCATCTGCTGGTTGGTGATGATATAGCAGGGAGGGATAGTTCTGACTTTGGGTGAATTCTCAGCACCTGTACCCTTCTTCCCTAAATCCACTACGGAGATCTCTTGGGGAGCAGATATTATCCCTTATGGATTCCCCTAAAAAGAGCATTATTTCTTAACCATGGCTGTGAGCATCTTGTCCTGCCAGCCAAGATTGTTACTCTGCTAATTCCAGCCATTACTCTGCATTACAGTGATCCAAGTTCTACATTCCGATGTGATCTGGCCCTTAAGCTTTGGGTTCTTGCCTAGTGCTCAGCACCCATATGTTATACTGAGAATAACTATCTGTTTGCACAAGCTGTGTGTGTGTATCCCACACCTCTGGCTTAATCACAGATACACACATTTATCTCTTGTCAAGCACAATTTACAATGGGCAAAAATAGCCGCATGCCATACAGACACTTTGCAATGTCTCTGCATTTAATCTTAATGCACATTGTGCAAATAATTGCCTCTATGTATGTACCCAAAGGGAATAATACATTTAAAGGGGACCATTAGAAGTGTATATACATCTTCCTAGTTATCATTAGAAGAATAAAGTGTACTATATACTGTTCAGAAAAGCAAATGTGCAGCATAGGGTGGGCAAAAAGCTGTACCTTATATGATTGCTGTGCCAGGGAACCTACTGGTAGCGGGTCAAAGTTTGGACCATTGGTTTTTTTTTGCAGACAGTCAGTAAAAAGCAAATGTCTATAATAGGTTATGCTTTAAACCTGCTGCATACTGCTGGCTGCTCTGGTTTCTATGCAGCTGTGCAATGTGTATGTGAATAAACTAGCACCACCTGGAGTTTATTGGTGTTCCATTTTAAAGGGACAGCGTTGCTCCATCATTGCATGTATACTCTTACACATGGGTGTTTTTACCTGCGCTCCGTTTTGTTCCATTCAGCCGCAGGGGAGCGCAGGATTAGACGCATTTGATTCTTTCTAATGTAGGCGCCAAACGCAGGCTGAGACGCAACATGCTGCATATTACCTGCATTCGTCTCTTACACGCATCTGTGTGCGAGTACAGTCCCATTCAAAAGAATCAAGTGCATCTACTCCTGCGCTCCCCTGTGGCCGCACTGAACAAAACAGAGCGCAGGTAAAGACGCCCATGTGCAAGAACCCTTATAAAGGACTCATTTTGCATTGCAAAGTCGTACTTAATCAATCACTGTTTGTGACACTAAATCGGTGCAGTATAATATTACTCTTTATGCAGCTTAGGCTTACAAAACAGTGGTAAAATAAGCTGAAACTAAATGGGGGACAATTTGGCTAAGATAGATGTTCCTGGCTTCTTGTTGCTAGGCTATTGCTTAGGATTGTGTACTTCTATTTTCCCATCCCTGCCTGAAAGCTTTATGCTCTATTCTGGAAGTCTAAGGCTCATACCCAAACTACAGGTATGGGAACCATTAAGGGTTGCCACCTCCCTCTTTAAAACAGAACACATATGGAATCCACAGCCTGCATGGCAAATTAGCATTTTGTTTAAATCAACTGATTTATGTGCAGCCATGCATCTAAGTGAATTGCTAATTAGCCATTCAGGCTGTGGATTCCATATGTGTTCAAGGTGGGCGGTGGCAACACTAGATCCATTATCCAGAAAGCTCAGAGTTACAGAACGGCCTTCTCCCATAGACTCCCCCAAATAATCCAAATGAGTAAAAATTGTTTCTTTTTCTGTATAATAACAAAACAGTATTATCCACAACTAAGATATAATTAATCCTTATTGGAAGCAAAACCAGCCTATTGGGTTTATTTAATGTTTACATGATTTTCTAGTAGACTTAGGTATGAATATCCAAACTAAAGAAAGATCTGTTATCCGGAAAACCCCGAGCATTCTGTACAACAGGTCACATACCTTTATAGGGATTGGTGGATTTTGCTTCTTTCTAATGGCTCCTCTTCTTGTGCAGGTGCAGATTTTCTTATGGGATTCTACCTCTTCTGCCTTGGAGCATTTGATATAAAGTTCCAGGGGGAGTACAATAAACATGCCCAGGCCTGGATGGAGAGCTGGGAGTGCAAGCTGGTGGGCTCCTTGGCGATGCTCTCCTCGGAGGTTTCTGTCATGCTGCTCACTTACATGACTCTGGAGAAATACCTGTGCATCGTTTTTCCCTTCAGCCACTTTCGGGCAGGCCGTGGGCAGACCTTATGCACTTTGACCGCCATCTGGGGGCTGGGATTCTTCATCACGGTCATCCCCTTCTTCAGCTATGATACCTTTGGGAACTTCTACGGGCGGAATGGGGTGTGCTTCCCACTGCAGTCAGATAACACAGAGAAATACGGAGCCAGGGGCTATTCCGTCAGCATATTCCTTGGTAAGATGCAGTGATTTAATGGAACTACTCATATTAAAGGTATACACAATTTTACATATATATATATAGATATTTAAAAATCCAAATTTTGTAGGCAATTATGAGTAAAATATGGTGTTTCTTTTACATGGTGCTAAATATTAATGTTGTCTTTAAAAATAGCCCCTTTATTGGAGCTCCCTATAGATGTTCTCTGGTCCCTGTCTGTGTTTCAAATGAGGGGTGGGAGTGACCTAATGGTCCCGGCCAGAAGCACAGTAGAAGGGGGGACAGCCAATCACAGCCCTGCGGTCACACAGACAGGCTTCAGTTCCCTATCAGGTCCTGCTAGCTGCTGATTGGTCCCTATCCTACAATGCTGAGAGCTGCTAGCTCCCCTGCAAAGCCTGGGAATTCAGGGAGCAGGAAGTGGAAAAGAAGGGAGGGATTATTAGGGGTTTTTGGAAATATTCAATAAATCAGCCCGAAACACTACTTTTTTTCAGCACAATTCTTCTATATCTAAATGAGTATAATGCACTGGTACATTCTTATTTTTTAAACAATATGTTAAAGTGGTCCAGATCCCATCCAGCAGAGTGGTCAGGGAGAAGGATTCTAAGCCCCATACACTGTGGTCCAGTCACTAAAGGCAATCAAGAAGCCTTGGGAAGCTTTACTGTTCCTTTAGGGCAATGACTTTACTGGGCTTTGGTGTACCCAAGCCCAATGGGCACATCCAAAAAAAAGTTTTGACCATGCCCATATTACCATATTTATTTTACAAAATTTGGCAGGTTATGAAAGTTTGAAAATATTTCTCCTTATCTAAACTATTACAATTACTTATTTTCTTATCTCAAAATTGTTACATTTACACCTGTTAGCTGTTCTGGGCTCTCTGCCAAAAGCCAATTAAGTTAGAAACTTTGTTTCTTTTTCTGGCTGGTTAGTGCTGATAAAATAGGGACTTTCCAGTACAAATGAGGGACTGCAGGTTGAGCTGTCAAAAGAGGGACTGTCCCTCTAAAAAACGGGACAGTTGGGAGGTATGTAAGTGGAAGAAAAGATAAAGTAAAGAGACAAAGTAACTGAGCGTTATTAAAATCACTAAAAACACCCGATTTGACCTTACTTTTATTAAAAATGCTCCATTTAGTAAACTCAAGAAAACCAAGCAAAAACCAGAATTGTATGTTTTTTTCCCCTAATTACTTGATTTTTTTTTTTAGCTTTCTCCCGAAAAGCCAGAATTTTTGCCCAAAAATCCCAGATTTTCAGGATAATTGCACAGAAATGTCATAAAAGTATAGGAATCTCTACCCTTGACTTACTGTATGCGCAACCTCACCAGGTTTGAGATTTTTGGCTTTTTGCTGCATCGGGCTTTAATAGATCTTGAAAAAATTGAGTTTAAAAAAAAAAAAGGGGGGGGGGGTAGTTTGCCCCAAAAAGCCCAACCAGTAAATAAACTCCTAAATGTAAATAAATGAATGGGGAGCTGAGATAATGAAAAGGTGTAAAAGGGAGATGGGAGTAGATCTATATTTTTCAATGAAGGACATGGCACCTGATATATATAATACAAAGTACATTGTCAAACAGTTCAGTGATCATTCTGGATAAAATGCAGTAAATACACTCAGTCCTACACACATGATTTCATTGACTCCCAGTCAGTGTCTGTTAGGCGAGAGCTCCACCCTGTGGCAAGATCTAGAATTACACAGTATCTTTCTGCGCTGGAATGTGATAGATATATTTGAATACTTGGGGGTTTATGGAGGGTTCACTGATGATTCCAACTAAACCCTCCCCTACATACATCCTACTGTAAATAATAGAGAAGTAGGCAGCTTAATTCTGACATCCTTTATCATTTTTAACATTTGGGGGATAAAATAACAGGCACAAGCTCCAGGTCTGTTAGCCTACAAACCACCAATAAGATTTTCCTGTCAAATATCAAAATTTCCAGGGTTATGGGTTACAAGAACAGGGACAGGGAACTTGCTTATTACGTTACAACCAAGACATTTCAAAAGTATTGTCACATGACCCCGTCCCATTTTTAACAGGAATGTCTCTCGCTACAGTTGAGCCCACGAGGCTCGTTTAAGAATGAAAGTGCCTAGATCCCAATGTTTTTTTTATCCACAATGGAGTAGTTCTTCTCCAGCAGATGCACCAATAAGGACACAAACTGTTTTAAAAAGTTTGTGCAGTTGCAAGTCAGGCCCTGCTTTTTGGGAAATGTGTGCCAGTTGCAGTTCATGGTTTCACAATGGGGATGACTAGGTTTGGACTGGGCTGACAGGATACTGGAAAAACAAGATGGGCCCAGCCCTGTGCATGCTGCTGCCAGCATCCCCCCTGCGTGGGTCCATTTTTTGCAACCTGTACCCGACCCCAGGCCCGGACTGGCAATCTGTAGGTTAGGGCAACCTACAGATGGGCTGCTATAAGTTGCCATAGAAAGTCACAATTTAGTGGGCTGGTGGAGGCTGTTTGGGCCTCTAAGTGGGATGATTGGGCCTCTGTGTACCTGAAATGCCAGGGCCTATTTTGATTCTCAGTCCAGCACTGCCCGACCCGTACCTGCAACCCGGACCCCCAACCCACATTCTTACCCCCCTGAACCTGCTAACCAACCCTGAGCCACAAGTACCTTATCCGCAACCTGGACCTGTGACCCGCTGACCATCAAGAATCAGGAAGTGCCATCAATGTAATCGGAAGTGACATCATCAAAAGTAGGTGTGATCAGAAAAAATGAGTAAAAATTGCTATTGAGAAGACCCGTAGCCCGACGCGCAACCCCTCAGAACCGCTGACCCACATCTATATCCACACCCGGAACTTCAACCCATAGGGTACTGCAGGTTTTTGCAGGTAACCCGCGGGTACCCAACCCACTGCAGGACTCTAGTTTAAGGCATGCATCACTGGGGGGTGGGAGACGGACACCGCAAGGGGGGCCCTTCAGATCTCATCCTGGTGGGGCCAGCGGACCCCAGTCTGACACTGGGAATGACATCAAGTAACAGTATAAGCATCCAGTTTGGCACAAGTCAGTCGTGGCTATAGATTTATAGCTACTAAGGAAACCCTGGACTTATCATCAGGTTTAGACTAGGGGTAATTCCACAATTCCATTAGGCTGGAATATAATTAAAATTGCAAAATTATATTTGTATGAATGTTAAGATATTACATCACTCATTATCGTTAGCGTTAACACTTGCTCTGGAGTTCCGTTTAATATTTTTGCCAAAAAAAAACCCTTTGTGATTGTGAAATCTTATTAGATACAATGCACGTGTTCACAAAAACAGTTTTGTCGAAAACTTTGCGAGGGGGGCCCGTTGAGGTCTGAAATTTGAAAAATGGATGCAAACAATGAAAATTTTAGTCCCAAGCATTCAAAATATATTACATTCCCCCATTAGTGTCTAGGTAAGAACTTCTTCATAGGAAACTAGGCAGCACATTGGCACATGCAAGTCGAGAAGAAGCAGGTATGGATGCAAGTACACTGAATTCTCTCAAGATAACACAACTCTCTTCTCTCACCCAGGACTGAACTTGCTGGCTTTTGTCACCATCGTCTTCTCCTACAGCAGCATGTTCTACTCCATCCATAAGACCGGCGCCAAAACAGCAGAACGCAGCGTCTTTTCACGAGAGGTCGCCATTGCCAAGAGGTTCTTCTTCATAGTCTTCACAGATGCCCTCTGCTGGATCCCCATCTTCTTACTAAAAGCAGTGTCGCTCACGGAAGCAGAGATTCCAGGTACACGGTGGAAGTGTGTGGGGATGAGATTTCTAATATTAGTCTTCTTCTATACATTAACTCCTAACAAAGTTACTGATAAATGGTAGTATTATTCTATAAGATTATCCATTATCAACCCCCATATCTCTCCATAACTTCATGCTGAGCCCCATCAACTGCTTTGGACAAGCTAAGTGGGACCAGCCCCCACAGTTAAGTTTCGTATGAAGTTAAACTTTATTAAACTAGCTCAGACCTGTGTCTTACACCATTGTGTAACGGCCCTTAAAGAAATACCTACCCAGGCTGTACATTGATGTACACAAGCTTATCCTATAAATAGGAATGCCTTCTGTCTATGCAGATAGTGCCCATAAGATTTGACTCATGGGAATAAGAGTGGACATGTTTTATGATAATCAATATCTTGGTAAGCCCAAGCAGTAGACTGGTGGTGAGGAACTATGAACTAGGATCATGGACAACCAGCCCTCTGCTTGGAAGCAGTAACCCTAAAAGTGTTGAGGAACAATGAGTTAGAATCTTCTTAATTTCTTCCCTGCAGGCACCATCACTTCATGGATTGTGATCTTCATCCTTCCAATCAACAGCGCCCTGAACCCCATATTATACACGCTCACCACCTCCTCTTTCCAGGAGAAGCTAAAACAGTGTCTACAGAGCAAAAGACAGAGTCAGGAGTCTGGCAAGAGCTTTACTTTGGAATCAATACACATGAACACGGCCTGATTTTTCATACAAGAACTTGCACACCCCTCTGGCAGGAGTACTAAAATGGTACCATTCCTCTCACACTGTGACTGTGCCTTCCATAAAGCAATGGCTATCCAACCAAGAGTCGCAGGATGATGGGACTGCAAAGTTCCGTCCCAAACCATGGATGCTGCTTATACTGGGGCAACGGGATTATCACACACAAACCTTCAGGAGAATCCTGAAACTCAAGGTGCCGACAGTAAATGTTAAAGGACCCATTTGAAAAAGTCATCTTAAACAATGGCCACCCAGGTCTTCCAATATGGATATCAAGGAGACAGGCCTCTCAGGAAGAAAATGAATATAGGAGGAAGTGACAGGAACTTTTATTGTCAGCCTCAGCTTGGGCTTCTCACGAGGGAAGGAAGCTGGGGGCCACTACATGCCAAGCACATTTAAAGAACTGCCAAGCATCCCAGATACTACATATACCTACCTGCACACACAGCATTGCTGCTGGACATAAAGGCAGGAGAATATTGGGGCAATCTCTACCATAGACCTGTTTCTGTATATAGATATATATATTTATACATTCTTTGTGATAAGGCAATATGTAGTTAATGACGATACCTCACGCAAGGCATGGAATGTGCTGCCCGCTCAGGGTGCTCTGAATACAATGCCATGGAAAACAAACCAAGGATTTACTGTGAAAGCCAATGCCCCTGTATCATCTTTACAGCAAATAAAGTGTAACCATTATCAGTTTCATAGCAATATGTGCAGCACAATATGGGAATGATGTACAGAGGAAACCAAAAACACTCATTTTGTGGTCTGGTCAGTGGGAAAAGCAATTTTAATCTTCTCACCTATTCTGATTGGTTCATACTGGTGCAGAAAGACTGTCAAAGAGTACTGTGGGCTGCACTTAGGGGAGGTTGAATATCACTGATGTTTCTGCTTATTCTTATACAATATATGTCTTTGGTACTTTTCACAACAGTTGTTTTTTTTTTTGTGAAAAAGATGCTTTTCCTTCCTTAACTGAAATGGAAACCCTCGCAACAAATGTAATGTACATTCCTCGTTTCGTTCTGTAGTGTTCAAGATATTAGCCATTTTTTTAAAAACGGTAATGTAAAAAACATTGAAACAACACCGCCACCTGCTGGTCGTTTTTTGCAGAATAATCTGACAGTCAGGAGAAAAGTTCAGAAGAGAAAAGTATTTTACTACAAGGCCAGTCAGCAGGTGGCACTGTTTAATGTTACAAAATGAATATCTTGAAAACTAGTCTGAAGTCTACAGCGGCACAAGTCAAAGAGAGATAAAGTTATGGAACCAAAATATTTCTGCCGAGGTGACATTTTCAGTCTGGACACACCGACAACTTCTTGCACTATTTTCTAGTCTTTTTTTTATTTTATCACTGTATTTTTTTAAAAATAAATTTCCCCCCTCCGCTCAGTCCAGTTGCAGCTCAGTTAGCAGTACTAGGAATCACTGTTGAGAGAACATAGGCATCATGAAGACTTCTGGAGGAAAGTTTGGAAAGCAACATATATTTTTCGTTGTATTTATCTGTTGGTGGGAAGGAAAAGCATATTTTGCTGCTGTAGTGCAAACTGGACGCAGTTCTGCTAAAAAAACGATGTTGGAATGTCGTCATTTCTGGTGCTCAGGGACACAGATGTCTGTGAGTATGATTAAAGGAGAAGGAAAGGCTTCAAATGCTGTTACTTTCATTTGACTTGCCAAATCTGACTTGCCATCCCAACCGCTATGTTATTTCCTCACTAGGTGCATTCAGATTCCGCATTCAGCTATTCTATGTTTAGACTTTATTTCTTTGTTCGCAGTCGCCATTTTTAATCCACTGACACCACTTCCCCCTGCTGAT
>CM044445.1:16817193-16828204 GCA_024363595.1 Xenopus borealis
ATGAGCGGATTTCTCCCTGATATTCCCACATTGAAGTGGGCGATATCGGGCTGATCCCTAGGGCCCAATGATCGCATTTGAATGGAGGCGATACGGGCGTCGGATCCCGGGACAGCATACACTCACAGATGCACCCATGATCCGACTGGGTTTTTTAATCAGCCCGATCGAGATCTGGCCGACTTTCGGCCAAATATCGATCAGGGAAGCCCGTCGGATGGCCCCACATGTTGCCATGTAATTATTATCAAGATTTGGGCCACGTGTTGGGCTTTAAGGCTCCATACATGGGCCGATTAAAAGCTGCCGACAGACCGAGTCGGCAGCTTTTAATCGGCCATGTATGGAGCTTAAGGGCTGGGGCAGACAGGGAGATTCGGGGAGATTCTGTTACCTGGCGATTAATTGCTGGCAACAATCTCCCCGAACTGCCTTCTCCATGTCCGCTGCCTGTTTAAATTAAAAAGCGTCAGCACCAATACACACGCAGCGCGGCCATTTCCTCACGAAGCAACTTAGGGGGATTCCGGAAATTGCCGCGTCGCGTGTGTATTGGGAAGGAAGTTCGGGGAGATTGTCGCCAGCGATTAATCGCCAGGCGACAGAATCTCCCCGAATCTCCCTGTCTGTCCCAGCCCTTAAAGCCCAACATGTGGCCAAAATCTTGATAGCAACTACATGGCAACATGGAAAACAGGAAGGAGGCAGGTTATTCAAACAAGATTTAAACCGTGTGAAGGGCAATAGCAGCAAATAGTGATAAGAAAAAAAAAAGCTTCAAGGGAACTATCTGTAAGCCAACAAGGAGTTGGGGCAAAGTGAAAAAGCCAATAAAAGATGGTAGGTTTGCAAATTCCTTTAATACCAGCTCTATATCCAATCCAAATACTTGATATGGCTGGTTCCTTGTCAGTATGGAGGCACGGCTCCTTGAAAACCAGTGCAGTTGAGCATGTGTGCTTTATTATTGCCAAAACAAATGGGAACAACATGAAACGCCAGCAGAGACTGAAGATAGCGAATTAGTAGGAAGGCAAAAAGAGAGATAAAGTGGGAGAGATGAGATATTAAACAGAGGAGCATTCAGCGAATAAAAGGCATTTGTGTAGCCATGAAGGAGCCTAACAGGAGGGAGAGGAAGGATATTGGGGAAATAAAGGTGTGTGCTTTCCAATAAGAGCATCATTTTGGAGAAGTGCTTTTATAAAGCCCAAACTATAGCAAGCCCAAACTATAGCAAGCCCTGCGGCAATGTGACCTCAGGTGAGTGCGTTCCCTGCACAGAACAGAGTGTGCTGTTCCTGCCCGAGCTCACACAGAGGCCACTAATACCCTGCAGCCAATAACCCCTCCACAAGCCGGCCTTTATGCTCTCTCCATTAATCACAGCCATACGCCCACCGACAAAACAGAGGGGGTTAAAGGGGCAATTCGATTTTTATCCAAAATGGATTTGTTGCACAAAGTGCCTTTTCTTTCATTTGGTGACATAATACATTGTGAAATCCTCCCACAGTTTCCCAGCTCGGAGAAGGAGCAACGTACAATTATTGGCGGGGGTTGTCTTCAAATAGCCCCGGAGCTCTATTACCCTTATTGTCTCTTGTGCCTCCATCTTTGCCCCCAGCCCAACACCCTCTGTTTACAGCACTTCATTTAGGATTTCGGGGGAACAGATTGTGAAAATAAGCCTTCCTTCTCATTAGAAATGGATTGGGGAGATTTTACAGATATGAAAGCCCAGCTGGCTTCTTACAGAGGGATGGCGCTGACAGATATGGCTTTTCTACAGCCTGGGGCCCCAACCAGGGATTCTGAACGCTCACTAGATTAAACTATTTACGGTTTTTATTCTACCAGCGGGAAAAGCTGTGCCATGTTAAGCCTTTTAGTACTGACATGAGTCTGATCATGCCATACTGGTAAACGCCTGGCATTTCATAGATTAAAGGGAACCCCCTTTTATACCAACACAGTACCTCCTACAGTACAGCAGCACTAAAAGGGTTAATGCAGAGCTCACTTGGCAATCAATCTGTTAATATTTA
Source organism: Xenopus borealis (assembly GCA_024363595.1). Classification (NCBI taxonomy): domain Eukaryota; kingdom Metazoa; phylum Chordata; class Amphibia; order Anura; family Pipidae; genus Xenopus; species Xenopus borealis. The sequence continues at coordinate 16,819,242 of CM044445.1, forward strand.
TTTATTATAAGATATTATTCATATTTTTAATAGGGATGCACCGAATCCAGGATTCGGTTTGGGATTCAGCCTTTTTCCAGCAGGATTCGGATTCGGCCAAATCCTTCTGCTTGGCCGAACCGATTCCTAATTTGCATATGCAAATTAGGACCAGGTAGGGAAATCACGTGACTTTTTGTCACCCATAATTTGCACATGGCTTCGGTTCGGTATTCGGCCAAATCTTTTGGGAAGGATTCGGGGTCCGGCCGAATCCAAAATAGTGGATTTGGTGCATCCCTAATTTTTTAAGAAGCTGGGATGTCCAGCAGGAGGTGCAAATGTGCAGAGGTGCTCCTGTAACCATCAGGGCTCCACGTATCTTTAAGTATGTTATAGAATGACCAGTTTTATTTATTGTTTACAGTTTATGTTTTTAATTATTTGCATTTTTCTCTTCTGACTTTTTCCACCTTTCAAAAGGGGGTCATTGACCCCGTCTAAGAACAAATGCTCTGTAAGGCTACAAATGTATTGTTTTTATACTGTACTTCGTATTACTCGTCTCTCCTATTCATATTCTAGTTTCTTATTCATTCAAAGTAATGCATGATTGCTAAGGTAATTTGGACCCTAGCAACCAGATTGCTGAAATAGCAAACTGGAGAGCTGCTGAAAAAAAAAAAAGCTAAATAAAGCAAAAACGACAAATAATAAAAAATGTAGACCAATTGCAAATTGCCTCAGAATATCACTCCCTACATCATACTAAAATTTAACTCAAAGGTGATGAACCCCTTTAACATCACTTTCAATATATTCCAGCCCCTAATCACGTTGTATAGTATATAAATGGCCAAGACATGGGAAAAATGTCGAAAAATAAGGGTATGCTAACCCTCTTCGCAAATGATATCAGACCACACACATCAGCCTGGAAGTGGGCTTGAAATAAAACACTGAAAGATTGGCAGGAGTGGGCCATAGGCAAAGAAAGAATACTACCAAAAGTCGATGCTAGGATGGGGAGTCTGGCATCCAGTAGACATATTAACGTCTGGGTATGAAATAATTAAAAATAAACAAAGACTACAGCTGCTAAGAGGCTGCTGTATACTATAATTTAGGGATGTTTGCCTTTAAATGAACTTTTAGTATGATTTAGAGAGTGATATTCTGAGACAATTTGCAATTGGTTTTCATTTTTTATTATTTGTGGCTTTTGAGTTATTTAGCTTTTTGGTCAGCAGCTCTCCAGATTGTAATTTCAGCAAACTGGTTGCTCGGTTACAAATTACCCTAGCAACCATGCACTGAGTCCAAAGAAGAATGCAAATCATTCAAAAACTATAATAAAGAAAAAGAATGAAGGCCAACAGAAAATTTGATAAGAATTGGTGATTGTATAGCATAATAAAAGTCAACTGAATGTCCCCCTCCAGCTAATGGAAGCTGCACAGTTCAGCCCTTCTAGAGAGAAAGGGTTAATGTTAAGATTTTCTAGGCGTTACCTGCACAGGGATTTGAGGGAATCCTCGTCTAGGAAGCTGTGGTCTCTCTTCACACAGGAGATATCAACGGGAAACTGGGAATCTGTAAGAAAGAACAATATCGGTTATTGGGTTTTATACACAGGGGCATTATTTATCCTCAGGAGAATAGGTTTTCCTTTCTCAGTGGCAGTGATGAACAATTTAGCCCATTTTTTGGGACTGATTGGATGTTCCCTTTAAATCCTGAAAAAAGCTACTAATTGAGGAAACAGTCTAATACCGCTACAGTGCTATCCCAGCCAAGGAGAATAAGCTGGATGCATGCTCTGTGTCACATACAGGGGTGTGGTTCTTCCAGTCCTAGTGATTGGCTGCTTGCCCAGAGGCAAAACAACACCCACTCTCATGGCAGTCAAAATTCTAGAATAACTTCACACTCACAGAGCAATGTTCTCACTACCTGACTATCAAGATTAATGCCTAAAAGATAGGAAAAAATAGACCCCGCAGGTGCTGCAAAACTACAATGCCCAGAACCCCTTGCTGGTTTATTTTTAGGGATGCTGGGAGTTGTCAATCTGCTACTCTATCCCTGAAACGATAGTCTGAGTAAAGGGGTTGTTCACGTTCAGGTTAACTCTTAGTATGGCCTATTATAGCAACCTTTCAGTTGATCTTCATTTGTTTTTTAATTATTTGCAGTAACGGAATTAGGTGGGGGGCGGGCCCTGCAGCCCCCCCCCCTTGTCCGTGAATGATTTCTGCGCCGCTGCAGCCGATTCTAACCCCCTGCTCCCCCGGTAGTTACACCCCTGATTATTTGCCTTCCTCTTCTGACTCTTTCCAGCTGTCCAGATGATGGGGATCATTCTCTTCACCATGCAAAAACTTAAAAAGGTGTCGGACCGTTAAAACTAGTGGTGTCGGGCAGTGATGGGCGAATTTATTCGCTACGAAATTCCCGCAATTCACCTCAGGAGAATAAATCCGCGAAACGCCAGAAAATTTTGCCTGGCGAAGATTCGCCGGCGTCTCGTTTTGGACACGGGCGTCCGTTTTTGGCACATTGCCAGCATCCAAAAACGAATGCACGTGTCCAAAAATGGATGCCCGCGTCCAAAACAACAAGCGGCGGTGTTTCTCTAGAGAAATTGGGTGAAGCGCCTCAGATTCGCATATCACTAGTGTCGGGCTCTCATAGCGTCTTACATCCATAGTTGCACTTTGAACACTCCATTTGTGGGTGAAAATTACCTTCATATTGTTTTGAATATGCAGGGAGTTGTAGTTGACAAGTATACTATAGATTATTTTGCAATAAAAGGAAAAGCTTTTCTGAACGGCAAAAAACGATGAGCTGGGACTGTTAGCAGCTACTGTCGTCTTTTTGTTTATTTGCTTTCTGTTTTTTGGGAGGGGGAGATGTGGAAATGACTTGGCCAGACAAAGCTTGGCCTGACACTTCCCCATTATGCCGGGCTTCCAGCTATTGTTCTGTGGCACAGTCCCATCCTCTCTGCCCCGTGTGAGTGTTGAAGACTCAATTCCTGAGTTGGAGGCAAAAGGCTGAAGGATGTGAAGTTAGAAGTATCAGGGTGGACCTGCTTCCCTGTGTCCAGATCACAGAAAAAGCAAATACAGCTCTATAGACTATGGAAAAACATGGGTAAAAGCAGTGTTGGACTGGCCCACCAGAATACCAGGAAAACTCCCGGTGGGCCAAGGTGTCAGTGGGCCCTCATGCTGCTAAACTTTTGGTCTATTTCATGGCCATTCCCTATTTCTATGAGAACAAAGAGGCTAAATAGATGGAATAACTGATTATAGTATGTAAAGAAAACAAACTAGAAGAATAGAGATGAAGAATATTAGTAATGAGAGTGGCCCCCTGGTCTAAGGTTTTTGGGTGGGCCCGTGGTGTCCCAGTCCCAGTCCGACACTGGGTAAAAGTCAGGCTAATTCTCAGGAACAAAGTACAGGAATGCATAGGGATCTCCTGTTACTTTCTCTTTGCTTGTGGAAGTGCATATGGCCAGCACTCAGTATAAGTCATTTATGTCTTCCAGATGCCTTGCCCTGTATCTGGTCTCCCACTCTCCCTCAAATAAGTCTTTATAAATGAAGATGCCATGCTTACCCTCATAAAGCTGAGCATACTGAGGAAACCCAGCGGCCCGCAGCCAATCACACGCTTTCTTGGCCTCGAGGTCTGTGATTAAAAAGAAAAAGAAATTAATCATTACCATTCCCCTGCACAATACATTGTCATTGTATATTGTACTGTAACCATTACAGGTATGGGACCTGTCATCCAAAATGCTCAGGACCTGGGATTTTCCGGATCTTTCCGTAATTTGGATCTTCGTACCTTAAGTCTATCTGAAAATCATTTCAATATTAAATAAACCCAATAGGCTGGTTTTGCCTGCAATACAGATTCATTATATCTTAGTTGGGATCAAGTACAAGCTACTGTTTTGCTATTACACAGAAGTTTTTTTTTAAAAAATGTGGATAAAACACGAGTCTACGGGAGACGGCCTTTGGAACTTTCCGGATAACAGTATAAGGAATAAGGGGCAGGAGAACCCCTGCGGCAAAAACACTGTCAAAGGGAAAATATACTCCAGTTTTTTACATGAGCTCATTCAGGTGAATTTATGTAAAATAAAAAAAGTGCAGGATCTGTTGTCCGGAAACCGTTATCCAAAAAAGCTCCGAATTAGAGAAAGGCCATCTCTCATAGACTCCACTTTATCCAATTAATCCAAACTTTAAAAATGATTTCCTTTTTTGCTGTAGTACCTTGTATATGATCCCAGCTAAGATATACAGTAATTAATCCTTATTGCAAGCAAAACAGGCCTATTAGGTTTATTCAACATTTACAAGATTTTCTAGTAGACGTAAGGTATTAAGATCCAAATTATGGAAAGATCCGCTATCCAGAAAGCCCCAGATCCCGAGCATTGTGGATAACAGGTCCCATAGCTGTATAGTGTATAAATTTACAGACATACACAATTCCTCAGACTATGATGGTCTGCCATTGACTCACACAGACCATTTCGCCCGCCCCATGGACTCATGCCCCAATAATACCCTGCTGACCGTAATATTGTTATTGCAGCACCAGGGGCCCCAAAAGGGGTATGGGCCTGGATTAGGGTTGCCACCTTTTCCTGAAAAAAATACCGGCCTTCCTATATATTTACCTTTTTTTCCTATTAATAACATTGGGATCAGCCATCAAAAATACCGGCCTTCCTATATATTTATGTTTTTTTCCTATTAATGACATTGGGATCAACCATCAAAAATACCGTCCAGGCCAGTAAAATACCGGCCAGGTGGTAACCTAACCTGGGTGCACCCTTCACACCTCTGGTAGTTACGCTGTTACCTGGAATAACATTTGAATAAAGCATGTTCCCAGAATTGGCAGACCCCTCATTTTATACAACTGGAGGAAAACCATGGACTCCCTGCAGGCCTGGACTGGCAATATATGGATTCTAGCAAATGCCAGATGGGATGCTATAAGGTGCCATAGACAGTCAGTATTTAGTGGGCTGGTGGGGGCTGCTTGGGCCTCTGTTTGAGCTGATTAGGCCTCTGTGTAGGCTGATTAGGCCTCTGTGTAGGCTGATTGGGCCTCTGTGTGGGCTGATTGGGCCACTGTGTGGGCTGATTGGGCCCCTGTGTGGGCTGATTGGGCCTCTGTGTGGGCTTATGGGGCCTCTGTGTGGGCTTATGGGGCCTCTGTGTGGGCTTATGGGGCCTCTGTGTGGGCTGATTGGGACTCTGTGTGGGCTGATTGGGACTCTGTGTGGGCTGATTGGGACTCTGTGTGGGCTTATTGGGCCTCTGTGTGGGCCTTTGTGTACCCAAAATGCCAGGGCCTATTTTAATTCTCAGTTTGGACCTAACTCCCCGCATTCCTAATAGGGTTGCCACCTGGACGGTTTTTTACCGGCCTGACCGGTGTTTTTGATGGCTGATCCCAATGTTATTAATAGGCAAAAAACCTAAATATATAGGAAGGCCGGTATTGTTTTTAAAAAAAAGGTGGCAACCCTAATTCCTAATAATGACCATTTGAAAACTAGGGCCCAAGGGAATGAAGTATAAGGATTCCCAAACACACATCTGAGGAGTGTGAGAAGTGGAAATATGTAAGCAGGGAATAAAATTAGTACAATATCCCAGTTTGGACCTTAGTACAGCCATTCTTTATCATCCACATTATTAGGGATACACCGAATCCAGGATTCGGTTCGGGATTCGGCCTTTTTCAGCAGGATTCGGATTCAGCCGAATCTTTCAGCCTGGCCGAACCGAATCCTAATTTGCATATGCAAATGATGGCCAGGGAGGGAAATCATGTGACTTTTTGGAAGTAAAAATTTTTTCCCCCTTCCCACACCTAATTTGCATATGCAAATTAGGGTTTGGATTCGGTTTGGTATTTGGCCGAATCTTTCAGGAAGGATTCAGGGGTTCGGCCGAATCCAAAATAGTGAATTGGTGCATCCCTACACATTATACATTCACACACAAGTAGTATCCAAAGGTTAACCCTGAAAGTGCTAGTGCTCAGCATGGCTTATAAAATGTGCTTTCAGGGTTAACCCCCAGACACTCCTTGTATATATGGATGGAAGCAGAAACAACACTGCTCCTGGAGTCATTTAGATTAAGGCTTTAGGAAAACAGAAAGCTTCTGGATGTAATTGAGAGGACAAAAAGGCAGAGAAAGGGAATGGTACGGGGTTAGGCTTGGGGTGAAGAATGAGAACTTTAATGGGTAGCAGACCGCCGGCATTCTAGCAATATCTTTTTAAAGACTTTTTTTTTTTTTTTTTTTTTTTTTAAAGAGTAGTGTATTTAAGGGTTTGTTCTGTGTTTGGTGGAACATGCTGGCATAAGTAAGAAAAAGCTTTCTTTATATACCAGTGTTTTATTCAACAAGAAAAATACAGCACAGTTATGGGATCTATTTTATACAATGCTTGGGGCCTTTTTGTTTTTTAGATAAGGGGACCATCCTTGGATCGCTATATCTATGCCTGATAAAAATCATTGAAAACATTGAATAAGCCCAGTGGAATTGTTTATCACCAATATGGATTCATGCAGCTTAGATATCATCATGTACAGGTATGGGACCTGTTATTCAGAATGCTCAAGACCTGTGGATTTTCAGATAACGGATCTTTCAGTACATTGGATCGTCATACCTATTTCTATTGGAAAACCATTTAAACATTAAATAAACCCAATAGGCTGGTTTTGCCTCCAATAAGGATTCATTATATCTTAGTTGGGATCAAGTACAAGCTACTGTTTTATTATTACCATTTTAAAAAAAATGTATTATTCCCTGACAAGTTTACAGATAATGAATCCCATACACGTATTTGATTAAAATAACTTATTTTGGCCCGGATTTGCAAAACCAAAAAAAAGAACAAAAATCCAAGGCGACTTCTGACTAATATTGCCTGTTGCCCACTGCAGGTTTAAATAGCCCCTGTAGTGTTGTAATAGGCTCAATATATTCCCCAGGCAAAAATTCTTCATTAGCAGGCTTTTTTTTAATTCTGTTTTTGTATAGGATTTTAGTTGAAAAAAATCGGTTCAAATTATTGTTTCTTTGGTATAGCAAAGAGTAAAGATTATGTCACTGTGAGTAACTTGTGAACTTACAGCTGCTGGGGACTACAACTCCCACCATTCCCCTACAGCGTCAGCGTCCAGCTGCTGGAGAACTCTGGGAATTGTAATTTACAACACTGCTATGTAAGCCAGGGATTTGGCTATACAGTGTGTGATGTTCATATGTTATCCAGCTGAAACTTTTGGGATGCCCAAAGAGCATTTGACTGTGCTGGAGGATATGGTGAAGAGGGAACCACAGACGACTCCATGGTCTGGATTTGTTTCTAAGCATAGCACCCATTGTGACTTCTCTGCTCGTGCATGCTTCTCCTTTAGTCCATCCCTGTGTATTGTCAAATAGTTTCCATTCTTTAAAATTTTCCAGCAGCTGCTGGAGACATTTACAGCATTTCCTCTGCTTGGTCAATCTGATCTGCTTTCTGCCCTGTGCTGCTGCATAAACTCTGCAATATCCCGGAGGCAAGAGAGCATAGTGGAATAACATAGACTTCAGATGCAGGCGCCTACATAGAGCTCATTGCAGAGAAATAATTGTCCCAGCATGCCTGATGAGACAGCCACTCACTACTATGGCCACTGACAGATATGAATTTTGTCCCCTATTCTTTATGCCTCCCTAGGTGGTATTATTTATGAAAAAACTGGTTTCTAGAAACTGTAAATACTGGGTTTGAAGCAGAAATGATGGCCACAGACATCATGAGAAACACATTTTTGTACAATATTTGGTGCGTATATGGTGGGTGGTGAGCCAACTGATTTCCATAGAAGACCTCCATAGAAGCTCCTCAATCGGCCTAAGCGAGCCTGGCAGAAAGTACTTCCATTGCAGGCACAAGTCACATGACTGGGGGCAGCTGGGAAACTGACAATATGTCTCCATGTCAAATTTCTAAAATGAATATAAAAAAATCTGTTTGCTCTTTCGAGAATTGAATTTCAGTGCAGAAGTCTACTGGAGCAGCACTATTAACTGATGTTAATCATGTTTTCCCATGACAGTATCCCCTTATCAGGGCCGGAACTAGGGGTAGGCAGAAGAGGCAGCTACCTAGGGCGCAACAATTGGGGGGGTGCTGGGAGCTATCTCTTCTGTCTACCCCTAGACCCGACTAACCTGATACTGAATGCAAGCCGAACAGCGCTCAGCCGCATATGTCACTGCAGAAATGCGCCTCAGCACTGCGCATGTGCGTGATGGGGAAGTGGGGGTGAGCCCACCGACTTTAGTTGGGTTGCTTTAGTTCTCCTTTAAACATTGCTTAGAAAACTGAACAGCAGGGCTGCAACCCTATATCTAATTTAGGATTGGATGCACCAAATCCACTATTTTGGATTCGGCCGAACCCCCGAATCCTTTGCAAAAGATTTGGACGAATACCGAACCAAATCCAAATTTGCATATGCAAATTAGGTGTGGGTAGGGTAAACATTTTTTACTTCCTTGTTCATGCAATTTCTCCTTTACATTCTGCACTTTTTATGCCCCACCCCAGATTTCTGTAGAAATAGCATTTACAAGGCCTGCTACAAACACACAGAAACTAAATGCTAGACATGGCGAATAAAAGCCAAATACAGTTCAGAAGAGTTTTTTTTACTGTGAGATCTGTGAACATGTGGAATTCTCTCCCTAAATCAGTTGTAGAGGCCGATACATTAGATAGCTTTAAGAAGGGGTAGGATGGCTTCTTAGCAAGGGTTATGGAAGATAGCTCATAGTACAAGTTGATCCAGGGACTGGTCCGACTACCATTTTTGGAAGGAATTTTTTCCCACTCTGAGACAAATTGGAGAGGCTTCAGATGG
>CM044445.1:16862294-16877677 GCA_024363595.1 Xenopus borealis
AAGGAAATCATTTTGAAAAATGGGGATTATTTGGATAAAATTAAGTCTATGGGAAATGCCATAATTCTGGGCTTTCTGGATAACAAATCCCATATCTATATATAACAAGCATCCTGAGGATACCTCGCTACTCAACCACCAAGCTTACACTGCATACACTTCCATTTCTTATATTATCCCAATTTCTCCGTTTCACCTCCTCTACTTCAAACTCTTACCATTTCCTCGCCCGCTGTTCCAGTGTGGACTATTCTACTCTCAATATCTATTTCCAAACACACACAGGCTTCACCAGACAGCACACAAAAGGAAAAATGGATGTAGTAGAGCTCAGTTACTGGTTCTGCAGAAGTCATTGATGGATAGTCTTCTCTTAGCTCAAGCTGGCCAAATCAGAACATCAACGTAACTTCCAATTACAGAGTTCAATCATAGTTCCTATTACACAATACATTAGAGCAAGCTGCCTTTAATGATTTTAGATTTCTGACACCATTTCCTGCCATGTCTTTATGGATAATCTCCAATCAAAATGGAACAATGATGCTGCAATACAAAAACAAGCAAGCATTTCCTCTAAGCAAGTTCTGCAGAATTCCCTGTAAAGCCTGTGAATATGCCTTACGGGTAATTGCTCTGTTGCAAGAGCTCAGCTTGTGCCTGTGCAACTATATTAGCTTAATCTCCGTCACCGGCGCACGTCACCAAACACTACTTTGTCTTTCTCCAAAGGGAAAAAAATATTTTGATAGCTGGAGAACACTTGCGATGGGCAGATAAAAGGCTACGATGTCTATTTATAATGTGTGGATTCATATTATTCTCATTAGTTCTTCTGTACAATGTTATTGTTAGAACTGGCTCTGACATTGAAGAGAGAACATTTTAGCAGCACTGTCTTGTAGATGTGATATTAGCCCTTCCCTATAAGAACTAATGTAAACGCAACTAAAACATATAGCGATAGAATGATGTCAAACCATACGTGCTTTTCTATGTGCTGGGAATCATGATAAAAATAAGTACCCCCTTTCCAAAAACAAATAATGATATAACAGAAGTCATCCTGGAATTTGCTGACCTCTGTATAAGTTCTTGGAACTTCTGGGAGTTCTTGCAATTTATAGTAATGCTCAATGGTTTTACAATTACACATCAAAGATAGGACCCCTCTTACTAAACAACATAGCAAGCTAGACTACGTTTATTACTAATCTTTATATAGCCCCAACAAATTCCACAGTGCTTTAAAGAAATATTATTCACATCAGTTTCCATGTCCTTATCACACACACACTGTGGTCATTTTTATCAGATAACCTGCCAGTAAGCTATAGAGTATGGGTGGAGACTTCCCAAGCAAGCATGGGAAGTATATACAGTGTCCTTTATGAGAATTATTTTGGGGTACCTCAAGGGCCCACCACCCTGGTCAGCGACAACTTGCTAATGAACCTGAGGAAGCAGGGATTACCAGGATTTTTCATCTTGCAGACATGGCCATGGCTGCAATTGAGTCTAGGAGTCCAGTATTGCAAAGAAACAATGGTAACCAACAGCCACTGAAATTTATCCTTGAACTTACTTAATTTAAAAAAGGTACTTGCTTGCCAAAGCACTAATATAACTTGGCCTTTGTTCAGAATTCCTATTTTTACACCCATCTTTCTTTGGCCACTGTGATGTAGCTTGGCAGACAAGGAAGAGCCATGATTCATAGAGGGATATTTTTTGTAAAAACATGCACTTGCATATATACTATATTAGACATTTATCAACCCCCCTCCCCATTTTTGTGTATGCTTGTAGTCAATTTGGGCAGGTTAGTAGCACTTCCATTGTATTTAAATATATTTTTAGGTAAAGTTATAGCGCCATGTAAGCCATGGCAAAAAAATAACAAAAATAGTTTGTTGGAGTTGGAGTGCTCCCACAAACCCCCCTATTGTAGCAGAGTTATACTGAAGGCCAAGCTTCCATGCACATGTCCCTTTAAAATGATGATCCCATGCCTTTAAAACCGGGTGTTGGTCTGGGCAGTCTCTCTGTTTTAAAAGCCACAAGCAGGAAGAGGATGTGGAACCAATGTGTTGGTCTTAGCAATATCTCTCTTCTAATAAGGGCTGGTGCAGACAGGGAGATTCGGGGAGATTCTGTCGCCTGGAGATTAATTGCCTCTTCTCCCCGAACTGCCTACTCCCTGTCCGCCCCCTGTTTAAATCAAAAAGCGCCAATGCACATGCGGTGTTATTTTCCCTATTTATAACATTGGGATCAAACATCATTTTTACCGGCCAGGTGGCAAACCTACGTTATACGGTCGCAAATCTACATTATACGGTGGCTTACCAATTTTTTGTTCATAATTTTGTAATAAAATAAAACCCTGCTTTTGTAAATACATGCACTTGCATTGATACTAGATTACTTATTAGACAGGGGACCAGGCAATGTGCATTGATCAACCCCCCCTTTTTTTGTAGGCTTGCTTTTAGTAATCCAACATGTCTTCATAATGTTTATCCCTCTGGCTAGATGGCTTGGCTTAGGGATATTCAGGAAATATAAAAATTCTATGGCAACCTTTTAAGAACCTCCCAGCAATCAATAAATATATTTATATATATTTAGCAATATCTACATCAAAAATAACATAACATGATGGGTTTATTATCAGAGTCTGAAATAGGTTTTCCTTATGAACCTTCAATGAGAAAGTCCCCCAAATACCTACCCCCCCCATTCCACAGATTGAAAAATATCCCTTGTCCAAACTCTAACCCACTCTCTCCAGTCCAAAAGTCTGTCTGTGTTGCAGCATCTGCTCCTAACCTTTGCACAGACCACAAGCTAAACATACTAACAGCCAGGTCACTGGCTCTGCAGTTTCACACCACACTGTCCAGCCTTTTCTTGCAGTTCTCGGACTACAAATTATGTCAAAACTTGACAGAGAGAAAAGGCGTTAACAATGAAAAGATTCCTTGGAAACAGTAGTGCCTGTTCATGTCAATCCAGAAAGAACCAAATATTTCAAAATCATCTGACAAAATGTAATGCAATGAAAAGGCTCCTGCAGCCTGCAACCTTTTTCTTCCCAATGAAAGGGGAACTATTCACCCCAAAGGAGGCTGCCTGAGAGGGAAAGGCTTATGGAAGCAATTTTCCTAGAAAAGGCTGCCACTTGAGATGCATCTATAACCTACGAAGAAGAGTTATTGTGCCACGTAAGACAAAACACATGGTGATAGTAAAGAATTGGATGCAAGAGGAGTGTGCACTGCCTTTCTGTATAAACCACTCTCGCACAGTGAAATAACAGAATTATGCATCCTCCCCCCATATCCAGTTCGCTGGACTCTCATTCTCGCATACATGCCATCAAGGGTTTGACCTACAGAGGGTCCAGTCTGCCCCAAATGCTTTGCAGCATCCTTTATAGATACTTTACTTTGGTAGTATATATATCAACTAATGCACTGATCCCTAACCAGTGGCTTTTGTGAGCAAACCCTTGGATGTTGCTCCCAGTGGCCTAAAAGCAGGGGCTTATTATTTAATTCCTGGCTGGGAGGCAAGTTTTAATTGCATAAAAACCAGGTGTACAGAGTCTATTGTAGGCTACCAGGCTACACAGGGGCTACCAAATAGCCAATCACAGCACTTACAGTATTTTGCACCGGCCAGGAACATTTTTCATGCTTGCGTTGCTTCTCAACGTTACATCTGAACTGGACTCATGGGTAAAAAAAAGGTTGGAAACCCCAAAACGAATGTATTCTATTCCCACTATTCAGAAGTGATGTAGAATTAAAAAGGACAGTTAACAGAGAGGAAATTAAAAATGTATTCCGAACAACAAAAATGTTGAAAAACAGTAAGAAAAACAATTAGATTAGAAAAATATATTTTTCTAAAAGTTGACCTACCAGTGATCCTTGATAAAGGTCTTAATGTGGACCAAAATGTAGGACACAAGTGGTATGTCAAATAAAGAGTTTTTTAAAAAAATTAAAAAAAATTGAATACAAGAGAGTGCTGGTTCTTACCAACCATATGCATACTTGAACGACTGTGCATATCAACAAATTGTTTGGAGACATGTGTGGACACAAGGATATATAGTATGAACAATGAACTTTGTTGTAAAACATAGGGATATAAAAATATATAATAAGTCACGACGAGTTGTAAGAGTAAATAAAAGCAAGAGTGGTTTTATACAGGCCATGGACCTCTTAGGTGACCTCTAATAACATCATATTATAACAGGGGGTAAATTATTCATTAAAATATACAAGTTTCTGCGAGTCATGTGAAAGAAATGACATCATTGGGCACCATTTATATAGTGAATAAAGTGTAAAAAACATGAATATTTTAAGTTACAATGACCATATAAGCTGAAGGTCATGGAACTCTAAGGTGACTTCTATTTTGCAACAGGGGGTTAAAGTTTCAGTAAGTCATGTGACAGAAATGACATCACTAAGCTCCAACGACAATTGATGACATCACTAAGAAACATTTATAAAGGTTAAAATTTACAGGCTATTCATGACTCGTTTAAGGCTATAAAACACAAAAGCTGTGAATATCTTGTAGATTATGTCCTTATAAACAATGAGTTCTGATGTCATCAGTTATAAACAGTGAGTTCTGATGTCATTTCTGTCACATGACTCACTGAAACTTGTGTTTTATAATAAATAAAGTACCCCCAGTTGCAAAATACGAGGATATTAGAAGTTACCTTGGAGTTCCATGACCTGTATAAAAATACTCCGCCTTCAGCCTCGTGTTTTTATATGGTCATGAAACTCCTCGGTAACTTATAATATCCTTATATATCCTTACATTTAACAACAGGGAGTACTTTATTCACTATATAATCTACAGTCTGGTCATTTCCCTATAGGACCAGACTGTAAATTATATCCTTATAAACGGTGCATTCTGACATCAGAACGCGTGGTTTATAACAGGGGACCAGAATGGACGCCGACCCCCACCCAATATTTCACTGTAGATTTTGTAAATTATACAGGTTATGTAGCGTGTGGCCTCGTGCTCTTATATGGTCACATAACTCCTCAGTGACTTATAATATCTTTATAAATTACAGTAAGGGTACATTATCCACTATACAATACACAAGAGACATGAATATCCTGTAAATTATAACCTTATAAATGGCCTTCGGCCTCAGTAACTTATAATATCCTTATATTTTACAAGAGGGGGTACTTTATTCACCAAATAAAAACCTGCTTTTTGTGTTTAAATTGTTAAGGCTATGGGTGTAGCATAAAGTAAGCAAGCACCTTCTGGTTTACAACAGCTTTCATCGGATTGAAACTAGACTTATAGAAACAAAATCTGTGCAGCTTATTTTTATAGGTGTATTAGCTCACTTAAAGGGATGGTTCACCTTACACATGCAAGGCTAATTCTAAGCAACTATTCAATTGGTCTTCATTTTTCTTTTATATCGTTTTTGAATTGCTTGCCTTCTTTTTCTAGATGGGGTCACTGGCCCCCTTCAAATGGGGGCCAGTGACCCCATCTAGAAAAAAATGCTCTGTAAGGCTACAAATGTATTGTTATTGCTACTTTTTATTACTCATCTTTCTATTCAGGCCCTCTCCTATTCATATTCCAGTCTCTTATTCAAATCAAAGCATGATTGCTCAGGTGATTTGAACCCTAGCAACCAGATTGCTGAAATTGCAAACTGGAGAGCTGCTAATTTAAAAGTTAAATAACTCAAAATCGATTTCAAATTGTCTCAGGAAATCTTCATACTACATCATACTAAAAGATAGAGCACAACCTCTTTAAGACCTGACAGTTCTGCATAGCAGCCATTCATCATGGCCGACTTCTACTTCTGAACTACCTTCCAGCTATACTTAGAGATTACAGGCAGGAAAACCGGCTAATATTCCCTTTTTGTCAGAATTGAGCACAGACCACAGAGAAAAATACTCAGAAGTCTGGACTTACATAGAGAAGGGAAAAAAAACATTTATTTAGAGGTGTTGTTGGCAGTTTCTAGTGCTGTAAACTCTATCATAGAGCTGCCTGTGCACTGTAAGTTCCAATAACAGGTGCCACCAGTAGAACACACATCCCTCACATGGCATATTAGGAGTTAATATTTAACAAGTTACTGGTTATCCAAAGGACTTCCTGGAAATGAACCCGAGACCCATTAAACATACCGGTTTAGGATGTACCTTCTATTTTATTCCAATTTATACAGCCAACGCAAGAGCAAACATACAGCGTGAGGCACAAACAGTGCCAGAATACAGAAGACTCCTATCACATCAGATAAGGAATCTATATTCTCTTCAAGCAGCAGATTATAGGTTGTATGTATAAACACTATTAATGTGTCACTCATTAACCACTTGGGATTGCAAACATTTCCTCCAAACCAATGATATTTTCCTGTAACAAATGATATAGCCATTGCCATGCAGTGCTGGAATAATGGCCCCAGGTCTTAACTGAGATTCATAATAGGCCCTGGCATTTCAACTACACAGAGACCCAAACAACCCTCCCCCCACACACAAACACACACAAGCCCAATAAATAGTGACCTGTACACAGCACTGTACAACATTAGTCAGTCATCACCTTTCTCTCCTCCAATATGGTACAAATATAGGAAGTTTATCCAAAACGCTTGGGACCTGGGGTTTTTTGTGATCTACTACACACAGAAGAAAAAGGATAATAATTGTGGGGGCACCAATGTCTTAATCACCCCTCAATAACTATAATTACTAACCTCAAGCCAGTTCTCTATTTCAGTGAAAAACATGGCAGTACCCACATACCTCGCAACTGTCCCGTTTTTTGGAGGGACTGTCCCTCTTTTGACAGCTCAACCCGCAGTCCCTCATTTGTACTGGAAACTCCTGTTTCTTTCTGCACTGAACAGCCAGAAAAAGAAACAAAGTTTCTAACTTAATTGGCTTTTGGCAGAGAGCTCAGAACTGCCAGGAGGTTCAGATAAGCTACTTTGTAACAATTTTGAGATAAGCAAATATGATAAGTAACTGTAACTGGGAGTCTAACTTTTCCCTTTGGGAAAGTTAGACTCACAGCTTAAAGGGCAATTCACCTTCATTAGCAAAACTGAAAAAAAAAAAAATCACAAAAATATGTTCAAACTTTCATAGCCTGCCAAATTTTGTAAAATGAACATGGTAATTGGGGGTGTGCCCACAGGGCCCCCGGCAGATTGCGCCTCGCTGCAGCCCGACACATAGAAAATCAGCATGGAGTGGGGTGGGGGGGCCCGGCACCACCCCCACCAAGTTACGTTACTGGTCCAAAAATGTGCCACGCTACATGTCCCTCTTTTTATTTCCAAAATGTTGGGAGTTATGTTACCAAGCTGTTCCACCATCTTCTCACCAGGGATCCTTTGCAGCTGCATTGGGCTATGTGCATTTGCAGTAAGTAAAATTAGGCATGAAAAAACTAACATTTCCACTACCGCACATGCACAGAGCCCAGGACGGCAGAAAAGAGCCTTAGGAAAGAAAATAAATTGGCGTCGCAGGCCAGTGAATTTTTTTCACCGGCCTACGGACTGAGGTTAACTATTATAATCAATAGGGGAGGCTAACAAATTGGCATTGTCCTTTTGGCACACCCCAGTAATTATTCCTTTCCTTGCCCTTTAAAAATGAAAAATACCTTAATAAGTTTGTTTTGCCACCAATATGGATTTATGCAGCTTAGTTACCTTCAAGTCCAAGGCACTGTTTTATTATCTATGTTACTAGATGACAGCTGATCGTCACACCTTAAAGCCTAGCTGGAAGGCCAATTAGGGTGAGATTTGGGGTAGTTGCTTATACTGTGCATGTTATTGGCTGATATATAAAGGTTATAAATGGCTGATATATTAATATTTCCTATATTTATAACCTTGTTATGAGCTAATACAGGGCACTGACTCTGAAAGCAGAGGAGAGCTTAATCTAGAACTGTAAAAGTCCAACTTTTGAGAATTTTTCAGGCAGTTTGTCCACTACATTTTTTTAATCAAACAAAACATCCCAAATTGTCCATCTATTTTTTAATGAGGTCCACTCTACCTACCATCAAAACCCCTATACTCCATCCTATCTTACATATTCTCAGCAACCCCTCAGAGCACTTTGTCTGCTTCTCTTCTGCATTTTCTCTGTTCACCATCTACAATTCTATATATTCTCTATAATTTCCATTTCATATTGTCTGATCATGAAGAAAGCCCCTCAACTATTTCTCTGCCTCCCGCTTCCCATATCTCACTCCCTATTCAACTCTCGCTCCGTCTTAATTTCCCTGTTAAAATTAACCTTCCCCTAAAGGTTAACTCAGGGGCAGCAGTGAAAACAAAAGCCCCAGGTCTGGCGAGCCAGCTGAATCCAGACATCTTTTCTTTCACATACCACAAATTCCCCAAGACATGATGATTCCCAAAGGGAGTCTGGGAAAAAATAGGCCAAACCCAGAAGAGGTATCTTTATAGGGTTCTTCCAAAGACTTTTATAGGATTCCTGATTATTACCAGATACTGTATCCCTCAAAGCAAACGCATGGGCCTCTCCCCATGTGTCTCTTCTGTCATTCTCTGCTAATCACTTAGGTTTAGCTTTACTATTTCACAGGGTCGCCAACACAAATAAACATTTCTCCATCAGGGTGTTAAACACCCCGGGCAGGTTTACTGCAGTTTCTTCTTTGTAAAAACATTGCCTTCCAAGCTGAGCCACTTGCTGCTTACCAATAATAGCAACGGGGAGTACTCCTGGAAAGTCAAATGAACAGATGCAATAACATTATACAGAACATTATACATGGTACTGCGCTCACAGACGTTACCAGCTCAGTTAAAAGCACTTTGTGTCATTACGGGGATTCTGATGACAACGTGATTTAAACAAGTGCCACTCTAAACTGATCATGCATCTGTGTGCTTTGTGTGACTATTTACCTCGTTGTGATTTAGAAGCAAATCTCTATCAGGCAGACCTGGTGTGTCTTCAGATAAACTAGAAATACAATGTTCAGTCATGAAGCAACAGATTCACCTTAAGGGTAAGGTCACACATAGAGATTTCGGGGAGATCTGTCGCCTGGCGACTAACTGCCGCAACAAATCTCCCCGAATAGCTTTGTAGCGGTGCGCACCCGCTACACGTAAAGTCGCCTGCGCTTATTCACACGCGGCGGCGCGATTTTAAAAGTCGCTCAAAATTGCCTCCAGGCGACAGATCTCCCCGAAATCTCTACGTGTGGCCTTACCCTAAACGAACAGACCCAATGAAAAGAGTCGTACCATTCCTTCAATCATCTGTTTGGGTCACAGTTTTGCTATCAAACTGACATATTTTGGGACTATAGCAGCTGACTTACTAGAAAGTAGTTTTATTAGGCAAGACACTTTGGATCAACTCCCTTATGTTAAAAACAATACTCTACCATTACCAAATTAACAATAGTTTATGGACGACAGGACAGGGGCCCAAGTGCTTTTTATTTGTGCCTGTTTTTCTAATACCAAAGTTTCATTTTTACCTTCTTATGTCTTTCTAAAGCAGCTCTGGGGGTATCTAAATTGATACATTTAGTTAATACTAGGGATGCACCGAATCCAGGTTTCAGCAGGGGCGTAACTACAGAGGAAGCAGACCCTGCGGCTGCAGGGCGGCCCAGGAGCTATAGGGGCCCCACGAGGCCCCAATTCATATACAATTACAAAAAATAATTTGCTGTGGGGCCCAGTAAGATCTAGTTATGCCACTGGGTTTCAGCCTTTTCAGTGGAATTGGGATTTGTCTGAATTTCAGCATCTGGTTCTAGGGTCCAAATGATCCTAGGAACCATTCATTGATTCGAATAAGACTGGAATATGAATTGGAGAGGGCCTGAATAGAAAGATGAGTAATAAAAAATTATCAATAGCAATAAATGTGTTGACTTACAGAGAATTTGTTTTTCAGATAGGGTCGGTGACTCTGGAAAGAGTCAAAGAAAAAAGGAAAATAATTCAAAAACTGTAAAAAAAAATAATGAAGATGAATTGAAAATTTGCTTAGAAATGGGCAGTCTATAAAATACTAAACATTTAAATTTAAAATGCAATTTTGAAAAAATGGTAAAAAAATATAAAGCAAAAAAATTTTTTCTGGTGATCTGAAAACAACAAAGTGCCATAAAGTGACTGTTTGATTACATAATAGCAGGACTTGACTCTCGCCCCTGACCCCGCAGCACAAGTCTCCAAGTATAATAAGGGGTCAGTGACATTCCCAAAGCTGTGCTCCTTCTGGGAAAAACAAGGAGGGGCGGGAAAGTGGGAAAAGGCCTGTGATCAGTCCTATGGCCTAGTGACCCTGTTAACACACTGACCTCTCTTATTGATGTGTCTGCCGATACAGACTGATACAATGAGGGTTACCACTTTCTCACTTGTTAAGCCGTCTGCTTCATGTTTTCGCAGAGGAGTCGGATGACTGACGACAGTGTCCCTCGCTAATGTCGCCTGCCCATTAAAGTGCCTATTATTCTCAGCCACACAGGTTGCAAAAGGGAACAGAAAACGCTCATATGTGGGACATAGGTTAGGAATGATAGAAACTTTGTGCCAAGCTATCAGTAATTATTATAATAAAGAAAAATATTGATAACAGCTATGATAAAAATTAAGGAACAAGTACAAAAATTTGAGATGGATAGCAAACTGCCAACATCCCAGCCCAGTCTTTGGGTGCTAGGAACTGTAATTTGCGAAAATCTTTAGGGCCACATGAAGAGCCCGTACGCTGGCCATAGACGCAACGATCCGATCATACGAATCGAGGATTCGTATGATTTTCAGACTGTGTGTGGAGAGTCCCGACATTTTTCGTCCGGCAGAGATCGGTCGTTTGGTCGATTAGACAGGTTCGAAAATTTCTGTCGGCTGCCGAAAATATCTGTGTGTTTATTGCAGATCGTACGATTTTCAGTGGGAGACTGTCTCTAGGTTTTGTCGGACATAAACTTCCGTACGATTGTTGTAGGGGCAGAACATCGGCTGATCTGTGCTTTTACTACTTTATTTGATCTGAAGGTTAGTGGCAGGTCAGGAGATGGACACACGGTCCGAAACCTTGATTCGTACAATCGGATCTTTGCGTCTTTGACCAGCTTGTTCCCTTTTGAACAGGCAACACAGGCTGGAAGAAATTAGAGTTGGTTGTAAAGATCTTATTGTGTCTTGCAATCAGAAGGTTGCCCTGGGGGCCTTAATACTGAATGAGCTCAAATAGGCCCAATTACATGGCCAAAACTTGAGCACAGATCTGTTCTTTCTTGACCTCATCAATGTGGCGGACTTCTCATTTGCACTGCAAAGTTAATGTGATTTAGTTACAAATCAGATCGAGTGGTGTATAGAATTCAAGAAGTCGCTTTCCATAGGCTACCTTTGAGTTAACTTTTATGATGTAGACACAATTTGCTATTGGTTTTTTCATTTTTTTTTTTTATTATTTGTGGTTTTTGAGATATTTAGCTTTTTATTCAGCAATCTGATTGCCAGGGTCTAAATTACAATACAAAATATATTTTTTTAATGGGGTCAATTTGAAAGCTGAGAAGAGTCAGAAGATGAAGATAAAAAACTATAGAGAGTACATAATAAAATACAGTTGGAAAGTTGCTTAGAATTGGTAGTTCTATAACATACTAAAAGTTAAACTTAATGGTGAACCACCTCTTTAAATATCTTTGCAGAAAAGCAATACAATATGATGGAAAGCACTTATGTGTCGGAATATGGGTAAGATTATGATTATATATATTTATATATATATAAACTAATGTTTAAGTGCTGCATCAACCTGTAGAATATTTGTGCATTCATTGCTTTCTGCTATCTAGACTTGCAACAAGCAGGTAGTGGTTTTTTTATATAGATCCTATGTTTATTTAATAGTTTCAGTTAAAACAACTGCTCACATACAAAACTGGCTTTGATTGCTTGCACCGCCACAGACTTAACAATTCCATTCTATTAATTTGATGCAACTGCTGAGAGCCTTTGGGGGTAGTTTTGCATTTCTGTATCCGAACTGTGGCCAAATTCACATCCAAAAAAAAAAAAAATAGTTTTAGGATTAACCTATGTGTCTCAGCCAGAGTCTATTTGTACTGGAAATGCAAGGACCTCCTTCGCTCTGATATTCTACACCCCACCCATGCTGCTTACTTAGCTGCTTTGCGGACCAAGGGTGCCTTGAGGATAGAAATGTAATGATTAGCCAGATTTTAACATCTGAACAGCAATGAAAAATGTGTCACAAGTTGGAAATCTCCCTTTACCTCTGACCAATATACAGAAAATCCCAAGGGGACTTCAGAATGGCTAGTTAATGATCTTAAAGTTCCACTGGTGCCTTTTATTATAAGCAGGGCTCATACACATGGAGCAGACCTAGCTGTGCAACTGGAATATACAACACATTACTTCTAGGGGGAAATGGGTGCTCAGCGTGTATCAGCTGAAGATGAAGAATCCTGAGAAAATCTCAAATGTGGGCAACGATACCACTGATAGCAGAAAAGCCAGTAAATTGCTGGCTGAAAGGGGTGGTTCACCTTCAAGTTAACTTTTAGTATATTGTAGAAGGGCCAATTCTAAGAAACTTTTCAACTGGTCTTTATTATTTATTTTTCATAGTTTTTTTTTTATGATTTGCAATTTTCTTCTGTTTATTTGCAGCTTTCAAATGGGGGTCACTGACACCATCTAAAAACAAATACTCTGTAAGGCTACAAATGTATTGTTATTGCCACTTTTTATTACTTATCATTCTATTCAGTCCATCTCCTATTCATATTCCAGTCTCTTATTAAAATCAATGCAGGGTTGCTAGGGGAATTTGTACCGTAGAAACCAAATTGCTGACACTGCAAACTAGAGAGCTGCTGAATAAGAAGCTAAATAACTATAACACCACAAACAATTGCAAATTGTCTCAGAATGTCACTCTCTACATTATACTAAAAGTTAACTCAAAGGTGAACAACCCCTTTAAGTATTTTGCCCTACATTTATTGCCATCCTTTCCAGAACAGCAGTTTTGGAACACAAACAAACAGCATCTAATGGATTGAAAAATTCAGATAAAATATATATTGTCTATATGAGCATATAATGCACCATACCCAGGGTGTAGGGGGGAGGTCAAAACAGATATTACAAGACATCATTACTTCTATAAATGTATACTGCCTAATACATCTAAGGGATCTATTTAATAAATCTAATACACATGATGGATCTATTATTGCTAATAATAATAATAAGAAACACAGCCCACTTTATATACAAAAGGAGAAGGAGGTTAAACATTATTTCCAGTATGGGACCTGTTATCCAGAATGCTCGGGACCTGGTGGTTTCCGGATAACGGATCATACTTTGGATCTTTACTGCAAAATCATGTAAACATTAAATAAACCCAATAGGCTGTTTTTTTTTCCAATAAGAACTAATTGTATCTCAGTTGGACGTACAAGGTACTGTTTTATTATTAAATAGAAAAAGGAAAATCATTTTTTTAAAAAATCTGGATTATTTGGTTAAAATGGAATCTGTGAAACAGCCTTTCTGTAATTTGGAGCTTTCTGGATATGGGGTTTCCACATAACGGATCCCATACTTGCACATTTTGGGGCAGATTTACAAAATTCACGTGAATAGATCGAAGCTCGATCGAATTCCAATCGTACGATTTTATCGGATATTTGAATATGCAAATTTGGCGACTTCGATCATCGAATACCCAAAATTCGACCGTATCGAATAGATTGAATGATCGGATATTCGATAATTCAACCATTTGATGATTGAAGTACTTTAACTTAAAAATTTTATTTGACTGCCTACTTCGCCAGATTGAACCTACCGAATTGCAATAGAAGCCTGTGGGAATCCCCCCATAGGCTTTTTTTTCTATCACCTGCCTGAATACCATTCGTACGATCGAACGCCTCGATTGTTTGAATCGTACATATTTTTCGAGCGATCTGAGGAAATTTCACGATTTTTTACTTCGAATATCGAAGTAAAAATAGCCTAAAACTATCGAATGCTTATCGAATTTCGGCCGAATTTGAGGGCTGAAAGCCATTGAATTAGGGAATAATAGTAAATTTGCCACTAAAACATACAGCGGGCCCTCCGTATAAGAGCTTACAGCCTAAAAAGAAAAGTTTGTAGAAAGAAACAAATTGGGGGCTGAGTAAAAGGTAATGTGATAGAAGTGACTAAGTATTGTGCTTTAGCAAATGGCAGCGGCTTGTGGTATATAAAAGAGTGGGCAAGAAATGTCTTTTTATGAGATGGTTTGAAGATAAAAAAATTGATGGAAGAAGGTAGAGGATTCCAGAGAAAGGGTGCAGCTCTAGTGAAATCAAGAAGGTGAAAGTGTAATAAGAGAGAGCTATGGAGGAATTGGTAATTAAAAGAGTGTAATGATCGGTTGGTATCAGACCAAGAGTAGTGTGTGTGTGTGTATATATATATATATATATATATATATATATATATATATATATATATATATATATATATATATATATACATAAATATATATCCCTTTCTCAGAGGTAGAGATAAACTATTATGCATGTGCATTTGATTTGCCATGAAGTTGTGATCATCTGGGTCAAATTAGAATAAAGGATTTGATGAAAAAGTGAAAAGCATTGCTATATATTGAGTAAAACAGCAATGGCATTACTTCAGTACATGCGCTTATCATTGGCAGGCGATCAGCATAAGAGTTCTAAAGCTCAGCCATACTATACAACATCTTTATAAGCACGCAGGGTAATAGTGGCTATGTAGAAATGACATTTACCTGGAGGCTGTGTCTATTCTTCTTGTGTCACCGAGCTGTACACCTTTTTTTTCTATAGTGCGGGACGAGGACAGTCTAGCCCCTTTGTCTGAAAACAACGCAGGTGAAGTTTGAAGGATACACTGATTTTTTCAGGGGCTGTGTAGAGCTGATAGAATCTAAAGGGCAGATAAGAGGTACGTGGCACAGAATGCAGTAGTGCCAGCCTCATGCCAGCTCAGACGATGACCCTGCTGAGCTGTTGTCACTGAAAGGCAAAAACTGGAGGTGATCAGTGAAAAGTCCTTGATGGATACGAGGCCACACCTCTCCTAGAGCTCCAGCCAATCAAGGGCAGGCTGGGGTATGCAAAGGGAAGGTGCCAGTTTAGTGCAGGCAGTTGGTGTGCGTGTGACAATACACATGTGAGGGATCATTAACTCCCTCGTGCCTTAAAGAGAAGTGTGTGAGCAAACA
>CM044445.1:17041985-17059025 GCA_024363595.1 Xenopus borealis
ATAGCTGGAAAGATTCAGAAGAAGAAGGAATTATCCATTCTATAACATTATAAAATTTAACCTGAAGGTGAAACAAACTGCCCATTCTTCCTGTCTCACTGAAAAAAAGAAGTGACACTGGGATAATTCATAGGTCTTGTGATTTACTCCTGGAAGTGTTGTTACCGGCACCAAAGATGGCTGCAACCTGATGAGGATGGAGCAAAGTTTGGGTGGTGCAAAATTAGGAAATTTAGGCAAATATATTATTCCCCTTCACCAAAGCTGTGTCATTTAAGTATTAAAAAAACGTTGTTAATTTCTTCATATTTATCCGTCTATAAGACTTGTTCCATGTGCCATGGTCTGGAATCCCTTTGAACAGACTGTGAAAAAATGTTCCTTGACCCAGGTCTGTTATTCAATAAAGTTTACAGAATGTTTCAGATGTTGAGACATTTTCTATTAAAACAAAATCAATTTGTTTTGTTTGAAGGTTCTAGTTTCACACATCTGTAAAAGGCATGTTGGAATAATTACCCTAATACAGTGCATTGAACAGAAATCTGTTCAGACAGTTCTCCCATCTCACAATACAGGGTCAGTGCAAGTTTACTATGCAACGCAGTACAATAAGGGGGCTACTGCTAAAGGCTAAATCATTAAAATGTTGAGCTACAATATAATTCAGTGTAATAAGATTGTTATTTCCTTTATGACCATTATGTCATTCTGTCAATCCCATCACATCATATCAGTAAGGCGGTTGCCATGATATATACGCAAACATGGACATTGGTTTTGAGTTTAGTAGTAAACGTTTGGGATCAAATTAAACACCCCAGTTACATTCCACTCATTCACTCATTAGTACTCCTTGTTTATAGGTCATAAAGGAGGACGACAAAATGGAGGAAAAAAATTCTCTCAGTTTCAGGGCAGCTCAGCAAAACGGACAGACTCCTCTCTATTAAATAAAAAAAAATAAAATAAAGAAAACAGGACGAGTACCAAAAATTCTAAAAACAACACCAGTGTCCTTCAGCAACAATTACTGTCCAAGTGTTTTAAAGCTGACATCTATTTAATTGCTATGGGTATCTAAACAAACATTGTAGCTGTACCTTACAATATCCATCTACATAACAACCTGCACTAATAAACTGCCTCTCAATTTGGCCTTCAGATGTAAATCTCTGCTGGGATCTGAACCAGGAACCTCTCATGTGTCCTCCCCTAACCAATGGGCCAGAAGGTGATTAGAATATTATTGGTTAATTTATGTTCTCACCTACGTCATTGTATCTGCTATATTCCAGCAGCCTTATTGGATATTTAGGGCTAGCCAATCAAAGCTGGGTCTTCCCTATTAAACCCCTTGGCCCATCAGTTCCAAATAAAAAAAAACATTGTTGCTTGAGCAATGAAGCTTGCCGAAAATGCTCACATTTTCCTGCCTTGGTCTAGTTTCGATTACTATTGTGCCTCTAAACCAGCCTATTTATCAACAGTCTCATTTTTGTGGTTTCAGAGGCTTTTGAAACCATGAATAAACTCACTTTCTCTAAAACCACAAATGGAATTTATTAAAATAACTGGATATAAAAAGCATGAATGAAAAAAAAAAAAGTACTGAACAGTCCAAAAAAAAAATATACATATACTGTACCTGTAAAACCTCCTAAAACTTATTTTTCAGACAATTCTAACTGAAAAAAAAACCTCTAAAAGCCTAAAGTAATAGAAACGGTCCAATAGTATGAGCTCAGCTACTATTGACTTATATAGGACCTCAATTAAATGTAGAACATGGTTCCACAGAGACCATCACAAATGGGCTAGAGCAATGCAAGCGAGAAATACATTCTCAAACAGAATGAAAAACCAACACAGAGGATTCTGCCATTGGCATTAGCAAAATGGAATAAGTGAAGCCTATAGTAATGAAACTGATGCATGCAATGAGGCAGAGTAATAAGGGTTCCTGAAGTGATGGTCATTGTGGTATTATTTACAGCTGATAGTATTAAACATCCTTGATTTTATCAGAGCAGAAGAAAGTAAGAATAAAGCACATTAATCCAGAACTAGCCCCCAGAACAGTAGATGGCAATAGAGCAAAGGGAACAACATACACAGTGCTGACATGTAAGTCACACATACAATTCAAAAGAATGAGGGAACTGTATGATAGCTTGTT
Source organism: Xenopus borealis (assembly GCA_024363595.1). Classification (NCBI taxonomy): domain Eukaryota; kingdom Metazoa; phylum Chordata; class Amphibia; order Anura; family Pipidae; genus Xenopus; species Xenopus borealis. The sequence goes on from CM044445.1 coordinate 17,044,165, forward strand.
TGCTATGTAGGATATTCTTTCTGAACTTGTGTTTGGCTTGGAAATAGCGTCTGGTGTTCCAGTTTAGCTTGCTTTGATCTTTAATAACTTGATTATTGATATTAAATATTGTTTAATCTCGGCACCGCTATTTTTTACAGAAAAAAAACCCCCCGTTGTGTTTAGATTGTGATAAACATATACAGTCACAGTCGGCTGCATATTTACAGATATCCAAGGAGTGCAAGTACCACACAGAGCCTGCTTATTGGCACACGGCTGTGACAAGAGACTGATTTAGCAACAGATAGAGATTTAAAAGAGCATTTTGTTTTTATTTTTGGAGAAGAGGTTAAAGCTCTGAAACCAAACTCAGACATGCCTCCTTGTAAATCATTTTATTTCATTCTGATGTCTGCTGCACAGATAATAATGGCATGCCTAGCATCTAGATGTACTACTATCTGTTCCTCATTCTGGTTGGGGTGAGTTACGGAACTCTGACAGAACAGCTGATTGGGTGCCTGTGAAACATGCAATTCTTTCTTCTCTGTTTCTCAAAGGGATACACATCAGTTAATAGCGCTGCTCCAGTAGACTTCTGCACTGAAATCCATTTCTCAAAAGAGCAAACATATTCAATTTTGAAATCTGACATGGGGCTAGACATATTGTCAGTTTCCCAGCTGCCCCCAGTCATGTGACTTGTGCTCTGATAAGCTTCAGTCACTCTTTACTGCTATACTGCAAGTTGGAGTGATATCACCCCCTCCCTTTCCCCCACAGCAGCCTTTACAACAGAACAATGGGAAGGTAACCAGATAACAGCTCCCTAACACAAGATAACAGCTGCCTGGTTGGTAGATCTAAGAACAACACTCAATAGTAAAAGCCAAGTCACACAGACACATTCAGTTACATAAAGTAGGAGAAATAACAGCCTGCCAGAAAGTACATTGGTTTATTCTAAAGTGCAGACACAAGTCACATGACTGGGGCAACTGGGAAACTGACAATATGTCTAGCCCCATGTCAGATTTCAAAATTGAATATTAAAAAAAATATATGTTTTTTTGAGGATTGGATTACAGCGCAGACGTCTGCTGGAGCAGCACTAATAATTGATGTGTTTTGAAAAAACAGTATCCCTTTAAGAAACAGACATTTTGAAAAAATATGTTTTCCCATAAACTTTATAATTTTAAGTGACATATTAAAGAATCTTACCAAACTTGATAATATATTTAAGTAAATATTGCCCTTTTACATCTCTTGCCTTGAACCACCATTTCAAGATGACCAGAAATACTACAACTCTAACTGTAACTGTAAGAAGTGTAGAAGCAAAAGACAGAACTCGGCTCATGTGACCTTGCATGTATGATTTGTTTGTGTGTACCGTGAATGCTACAACCCCAGGGGGTGTTTTTTTTTAAAAATTGCAATTTTCTCTTTATGATTACCCAATGGCACATACTACTAAAAAGTATATTATTATGAAAATGGTTTATTTACATGAAGCAGGGTTTTAAACATTAGCTATTTTATGCAATATCTTTTTATAGAGACCTACAGATGCAGCCACTTGGATTTGTGTGTTAAATGTGTCGTGCCTCAGGTTTAGGGTAGGGGCAGACAGGGAGATTCGGGGAGATTTTGTTGCCTGGCGATTTTTGCAGGCGACAATCTCCCCGAAGTTTCCTCACGAGGTATCTGCGGGCGATTCCGGAAATCGCCGCGCCGCGTCTGCACAGGCGCTGGCGCTTTGTGCTTTTACGATCGGCAGACAGGGAGAAGGTAATTCGGGGAGATTTTGTCGCCTGGCTGTCTGTCACTACCCTTAAGTGAAGAAACTGTGTTATCTAAAGTCATCTTAACTCATTTAATGCATTTAACCTTTTCATTAGCATACCAAAGCACCACTGTTTTCAATGGTGAACTCTTTAATTGGATGGGAGTAAGTGGAGTAAGTAGTGCAGCAGAGCGAACAGTAGTGAGGGCTGGGGGGGGTACCTAGCTTGCTGGCAGGGTCCAACAGGGGAAAAATCCTGGTGGGCCAGTCCTACCCTGGGTCAAGGGTCCTCCAGCTTCAGTAGATGCATATGCACATTATTCGACAGAAGAGGCAGGACAGATACAATGGCACTACTATATAAAAGTGGAAGGAGCATGTTTGTATTCAAGAACCTGTTTTAAATGGTGTCATCATGCCTAACATTTGCATCGGTTTTAGTTCAAAGGACTTATGACTGCAATGCAAATTTTTCCCTAGAGAAGATCATATTGAACTGCCATGAAACAGAGGGTAGAACAGGGGCATGTTCTTACCATTTTGCTTGAAATGCTTTGATGTCCTTCAACGTATTGATTTGGGTATGGGCAGGGTATCTTTGTTAATGTCCTGCTCAGACCCAGATTTATGGGAAGGCCACCAAAGCCTAAGCCTAGCCTAGGGTTGCCATCTTTTGTTAAAAAAAATACTGGCCTTCCTATACATTTAGCTTTTTTTTCCTATTAATAACATTGGGATCAGCCATCAAAAATGCCGGTCAGGCCGGTAAAAAACCAGCCAGGTGGCAACCCTACCCGGGCCTAGGGCGGCATGATTTTAGGGGGGCGTCATGCTTCCCTGCCACTTCCACCTTGGTTCAGAAACACTGAGGATTCGCAGCAGATACAATAGTTGTATAAATGTAATGTGTGTTAATACCCATTTCTTCAGTCCCAATAAAAATCTACATGAATCAAGGGAGGGGTAGTGGGGTGGGGGGCAAATGACAGGGGGCCCAGGGTTGCCCATTATGTAAATCCAGCCTTTTTCCTGCTTAACCCTGAATCTTTGGTTATGCCTGGAGAGCCAAATCCCTTCTGACTGTGCTTTGTCACATAATAGGAGGGCTATGCAACGTAATATTAAAGTCTGTGCACGATTACACAATGCAAAACTGCAGCCTAGAAACAATTTGTAGTTGCAGCTACAGTAAACAAAACAAGCAAAATAATGATACAATCAGCTATTGGTATTTCCATTAGCAAACAGGAAAAGTGGCCTATTAAGTAAACAGCGTGTGCAATACTGGAGAAAGCCTTAATCCGCTGCCCATTTGTTTAATCCCAAAATATATTAATTTGTATCAAAGGGATTTTTTTGGGGAAGTACTATAACAAAATGATTACTGTTGAGGCAATTAAATCCCTTTGTGCGTTCCTTTATTTAGTCATATTCTGGCTTCTCGGTGCCCCTGGGTGACTTTCCATAATAAATCTTTTCACCAGTTGCATTGCATGGAAACATTTAAATCTTTGTTTTTTTTTTATGAACCAATGGCCATCAGCTCTGCGCTTGGTCCATCTGCCAGGAATAAAGGGTTCTAGGAATTTTATTCTGCTTCACAATCCCCGCTATGTTCCGGCGCTGTTCTATGAAATATATAATATAATATTGTTTCACTGTCAGACAATTACCCAGTCTGACTAATTCAGATCTGCTGTAGCCAGATGCAAATGTGTTTCTTGCTTTCAAATGAGACCTTTTTTTTTCTGGATTAGGCCTAATGGAAACTCTTGATACTCTCTATTTATTTATATAATCCTATTTTTCTGTCAAGCTCCACAGTCTAGATTTCTGCTTCCATGGCTGATGTACTCAGGCTGCTTGTAGATATCACGCCAGATAAAGCCCTTGTGAACATTGGTATTTTTGATTTGATTTCCGTTGGCCCATGTTGAAGCAGAGCAGTTGGCTGGATTGCATCATAAACACATCAATTCACTACCCGGTTGATTCGAGTTTTTGGTTCTTTTGTTGCCAACTAACTGTTAAAATAGAGAATTTAACTTGACTTCTTGATATGACATGAATGAATTAGAACATCCATGTATGTGGCCAGTGTTGTTATCTGTCTGTTCAGCTCATGGGGCAAACAGTTGGTTGTTCTGAAGGGTTGGCCAAGGTATTAGCGCCTTTTTGAGCTTTCTTCTTTCTATGACCTTAAAAGGGATCTCCAACCAAAAGATGTCAGTGCATAATGAAAGAGAATTTAATTTCAAGATATGTATTATACATGTTGGGGCACAGTCACTGCAAAAACCTTAGAGGGTAGGTGTGTCACAGAATGATGTAGGAGAGAGCAGATAAGGGCTGAAAAAGCCAGTAGTTCCTGGACTCAATGGGGCAAATTCATTAAGGGCTCATCTAGACACAAAGATTTGGGGAGATTTGTTGCCTGGCGACTAAGCGCCTCTACTTTGGGGCAACAAATCTCCCTGAATGGCTTGCTCCTATCTTGCTAGCGCTAAAGTCGCCTGCGCCTATTCACACGGGGCGATACGTTTTTCAAAGCTGATCGAAATTGCCTCATGAGGCAATTTTGATCGACTTTGAAAAAGCCATTCAGGGAGATTTGTCGCCCCAGGTGACAAATCTCCCAGAATTTTCGCGTCTGGATGAGCACTAAGGGCACATTTTTGCATGTGAAGGCTTCGACAAACTCAGCGACACTGCACCAGGCACAATTCACCAAAAACACAACACTAATTCAATAAAATGCAAAGTTGTGCCTTGGCAGCTGAATGCTGTCGAAGTTTTGCTAGCGTTGTGAGCATTTCCATAGCACACTCTCGCTATTGTTTGCAAAACATCATTAGCTCACTTACGCTTAGGCATGCCCAGATTTGTGGAGAGGCCACCTAGGCCCAGGCCTAGGGCAGCAGGATTTTAGGGGGCAGCATGCTGCCAAGACACAACCACATTGGTTCAGAAATTTAAATTTCCTGTGTGGCAATTCCTATTGCTCTGTGATGATGAAAATTTGAGCAAATATAAGGGAGGGGACAGGGGCTTCAAGCTACAGGGGCCTAGAGGTGCCTGCTATGTAAATCCAGCCCAGCTCTTAGGGTGGGTACATACAGTATAGGTCTTCATTATAAATGTAGGTGTAAATGCTTGAAGTGGCCACTTAAAATAAAATGTCCAAGAAAGCAAAATAAAGACTCTAATGCCCTATACATGAGCCCATCCTAAAACAAAATGTAGCATGCCCCTCATATGGTAAAAAAAAAAAATTAATAGTGACAACTAGTGATGGGTGAATTGGTGGCGAATTCTTCTCTGTCTCGAGCATCCGGTTTTGGATGCTGGCGTCTGTTTTTAGATTGCCGTCGTCGGCAAAAAAATGGACGCTGGCAATGGGCCCTGGAATCCAAAAATGGATGCACGCGTCCAAAGCGAGACGCTGGCGAATTTGCAGGCGTTTCACGAATTTATTAGCCCATCACTAGTGACAACTTTTAAAGACAATCCAGCTTTAAAATATAAAAATAAACGAGGTTTTTTTAACATTTCTATGATTTTTCGGAATACAGGATATGATGCCACTGACATAAGATTGAGGACAATGTACTAAACATCTACAGCCAAAGCTGGCAAAGGAAACTGTTCAGAAGATGTAACGTTGTGGAAAAATTTGCACTTTAGTGAATTTGCAGAGTAATGATCGTTTGGCTGATTCGAAAATACATCTGTGCTAGTGAAAGTCTCTTTAGCTAGCGATTTGTACTCTACACCTGTTCGTATTGTACACTAGGAATGTCCCTGGGGATGGGATTTCTGGCGACTTTTCGTTAGCGACGGCCACTTCGCTCTTTAGTGAGCTTTATATGTAGGAAATAGGGACCAGGAAGTGCAGGAAGAGCTTGTGGCAAAGCACTTCCTAAAGACTGTGAGTAAAATAGTATTTGTTTTCCTGTATTATCTTGCCCTAATAGTGGCCAGACACTTTGAAAAAAACAAAAACCACTGCACAATTGCACAGATTTCAGATAAATTTAACAACATCTGGTCCATGTCAGTATGACTGGCAGAAACTATTCATGTCTGCTACTATCTACACAGGGAAGCATCTGCATTATTTATAGACTCCATATTCTGAAGTCAGAGATACAGTTTAATTTAGATTGGGATTTATTGTTCATTCAGCATATCACACATCTGGACAGGAATGGAAGGCAATTTCCTTATTCTGTTTGAATGTACATCACTGTGAGAACCCACTGTAAACCTGGAATTTTTTCTTTCCTGTTTCTCAGAAGTCCAAGCCAACTCCCTATGGGCTCATGTATCCTGTGCATACAGCCTGGGCTGTTATTTCTATCATTAATTTGCGTCAAATGAAGAGGCGGCAGCATTACTAAAGGCTTTATGTAGAGTTTTAGTAGGTATGAGTCACATGAATATGTTGGAGTTATAAGGATAGGGAGGCGTGCAAGTAACACCTCCCTCAAGACAGATGTTAATTCAGTTATTCCCATGTTTCCATGCACTTGCACCTTAAGTTGACTATACAAGTGGCTATACAGGTGGCCAACTGGCTCACTTAGCCAAACAAGCAGGTACCTCAAGAGACATACACTAGTGATATTAATAAAGTTCACTATGCTGTAGTGCTAAAGGGCATTGAGTTAATATGGAAAAAGCAAATGCAATACAGGTACAGGACCTATTATGCCGAATATTTAGGTCCTGGGGTTTTCCAGATAAGGGATCTTTACATAATTTGGATCTCCATGCTTTAAATCAGCTAAAAAATCATGTAAATATTAATTCAACTTAGTAGAATTGTTTTGCCTCCAATAAACATTAGTTATGTCTTAGTTGGGTTCTAAGTTAGTGCTGTCTTCTTATTACAGAGTAAAAGGGAAATCATTTTCAAAAATGATTATTATTTGATTAAAATAATAGAGGCTGTCATCTTGTAACTTTGTTAAACATCTTTGTAAGACCAAGACTGTGCACGTGCTCAGTGTGGCCTGGGCTGCTTAGGGAAAACAGCACAAGTCAAATAATATCTGCCAGAAGCCGATACAGCAAGACTGATTAATAATCAGAATATACAGACTGCACTGGGTCGTATGTTGTCATGTAATCTAATGTGGATTTAATAGTTTTTGTATTGTTTAATTCAAACTTCTCCAACTCTCCAGAAGCAGTGGTTGCAGCAAAGTAATCCTCCAAATAGAATCCCAGTTTATCTGATTAAATCTGACTCCATGATCTTTGTCCCTGTAGCTGGAGTTGGAAACAGTAAAGGGGATGTAAAAGCAAAAATAAAATCCAATACAAATCTCTACACAGTCTACAACTGCTCTACAGGGAAACAAAGCTGATGGAGTTCTGAAAGGCTGGGGAGGCAGGGGCTCCCCCTGCTGTTCATAAGTATGATTGTTTCGCTTGCCCAGCAGTTAGGGACCGTCTGACAATTCCTATCCACAGCAGTAAATTTCACTGCATACAGTCACATACGGTACACATTTTTTAATGAAAGTATATTTCATTAAAGGACGTAAAAAAAATTTCTGCCTTTCCTTGTCCTTTAAAACTGCTTTAAGTGCTCTTCATTTTTATGAAGTGTTTGGCTATTGGCTATACTTACAGGTTATTGCTGCACTGTGCGGGTAATTATAAGAGTTTACTAGAGGTCTACAGCAAGTACAAGTTAGTTTTTTGAAAACAAACATCTGCTTGGTTGCCATATGTTACTAGACTGCAGCAAACTACTGTCTTTTATTAAAATACCCTGCATATACTTTAGAGTTTATTCTATTTCTTACAGATGTTTTATTAACTGCTTTTTTTGTTTTGTTTTGGACAGTAAAACGATTATTTATCTGTGCGCTCAAGCCCATTACACAAACATCATCTTGCGTTGTTTTTGTCATCCGTATTTTAGTTTCCTAATATATGTTCTGTCCTGTGATTTATCTCATCACACTAACATTTCTGAAACCGGAAGGACTCCGTCGTTCCTAATGAAACAAAACACATCGTTTATCAATCTGCATTGGAAACAGATGTTACCGAGGAGGAATCCAAGTGCAGGCTGTCTAATGATATACTCAGTTCCTTGGAGTACTACAGGTGCAAGAGAGAGAGGACATGTTCCCCTCAGTCAGAATCTGAAGAATGAGGCACTTGAGGCTTACAGCATCACGTATTAAGGGACTGGCTATCAGTTTCACTAATGAAAAAGTCCCATTTCATTGCATAATTTTAGATTTTTTTTCCACTCAATTTATTCTGCTTTCTGCTACCACTTCATGATAAATTACTTTGGTTAATGTTCCTGCTAGTATTACTGTTATATTGTTGCCTACTTTCTTCATAGGTTCATTTACTTTAACCTGCAATATACACACATCATGATCTAAAACAAGACGCTGCACAAGGATAGATTTCATACAATGAAGATGGGAAAATCACAAAATGAGACGTTGAGTTAGAGGTTAAGCATTCTGCCTGTTCTGTGGGATCTCCTCCTGACTCGATTTCTTGCAGCAACTCTTGGACAAATCCCTTAATTTCCTGGTGTCCCATGATATTAAGTGCAGCCATCATGGCTGTCTTGCTTACTGTAAAACTCTCTATGTTCCATGCTAGATATAGAAATATATAAGTATTAACCCTATTCCTTCCCCTAAAAAAAGTCATACTAAAATGCATGGAGTCAGCACCTTGGATAGAAGGTGAAAAAATGGCTATAACATGGACAAAAAGCCAAAGGAACTGGGTAAAATGTTCTAAACCTTTATACCAAGAAGCTTATTGGAAATGTTGGATTCTTATTGAAGAAAAGTAGCATCCCCTACCCCCCTCACTCAGTTCAAGGACCTGAAGTTGGAGACAGGACCAGGACTGAAATGAGTGTGGTAGAAATAGTCAGTAGGCTCACAAAAGTTATGACATTGGCTGAGGACTAGGCAGGAAAGCGGCAAGAGGAGAATCATGCAATAAACTATCGTCTGGACAAGAAGCAGGCCAGATTAAGTTCTTAACCAGGCAGAGGTCTTGACTAGAGTATGCTTCGATTCCGATACAATTCCCCAACACCCCCTTAATTAAAATCCACACAATGATTTTGGTGAAAAGGCCGCAGCTTGTTTTATTAAATAACCTTTACTTTTACTCATTCTTATTTAACTGTTCAAACCATACCAGTACAATACTGTTACATAACATTTTACATACTGTGAAACAATAGCCGCTGAAGGCTGCACATACATTTAAGCATGTTTGTAGTAACTTCCCAAACCCTACTTAGTCCAAACCCATTAACTATCCTAAGGCTAAGGCTCCGTCACCTGTTTCCTCCCTTACGGTGCCTCCTTGCCCCAGGCCTATTCAACCCTTACATTACCTTCCAGCTCCCTTTTTGGCTACCCAGTAGGGCAGCCCCATTAGGCCACTGCTGCGACATAACCGGACCTTCCCATTCTCCAGGGCGGGAGGGAGGGACTTTGTTACTCCTGCCTCCACCAGGTAAGTGCCTTCCCGCCTTTCCCCACCTTTATTTATAGGCTAAGGCCTGCCCCTATCTCCCTCTTTCCTCCCCTCTGTAACTCCCATAAGCCCCACACCCCTTTTTAACCATTTCTCTACTCTCTCCTCAGTCATGGGCCCATTCCGCTCCACCTGTGCCCAGGCACGCTATTTGGGCATCTGGACAAGTGGCAAGCAAGAGAAAAGACTTAAAGGTCAACAGCAAAATGTAAGTGTCCAGAGATGAAGTAAAATAGCAATGGTAAAAAAATACAACAGGGATTCTGGGAATGCCAGACTATAATCATGAGGCTCTCAAAGCACATCCTAAAAAAAGGGAGCACAATCCTTAGCAGATCTATGAACAGGCAAGCAGTATGCTGACCACTGAGAACTGAACCACCAAAGGTGAGAGCTGTAAAGGCAGGCAATCCAGTCTCCAAAGAGTTTGTATTGGCTAAGAATTTCAAAGACCATTTAATGAGCATTGGATAGGTTTTCATCAATTTGGAAATTGATGAATGACTTTTTTTAGTGCCTACTGTAATGAGTGAATCCAGCAACTAGCTTAGTCCCCACTGGAAATGTTTAATTTCCCCTGTTACTTTTTATATTCCTCTGAACCACCCTGTAGTGGTAAATATGGTAGAGCACTGGGGCCAACAAAAAAAAAATAATTCTGATGAATAATAATTATGAGATTTAAAATCATAATTATGAGATTTAAAGTCATAATTAAGAGATTTAAAGTCATTATTTCTACTTTTTAAAGTCATAATTATGAGTTTAAAAGTCATAATTATGAGTTTTAAAAGTCATAATTCATCAGAATTTTTTTTTCTTTGCTGGCCCCAGTGCTCTTTCGTAGGTAAAAGATGGCATCATTATAGACATATTGAGTGGTTTCCTAATATGCATCACTTAGATATTTTGAATAAAAGGGACAACAAAGGTAACACTTGATTAAAAAAGGTATAGTAATTGGGATGTGATGTTTAAGACATGATTACAGAAGATGTATTGTAGGTAGGAAACATACTTACCCTTTTGAAGCTCTTAACTGTCACTTCTTCCAGAATAAGTTCAAATACTCCTTGGCACATTCTCCTAGTGCTGACCAGTATCTAAGCTATAAATAGGTAAATTAAAATGAAATCTTAGAAAATTATGCTTTCATGTAATTTCTTTTTAAGAATACCAGTGAAATAATGATGCACTTAGTAAGGACATTATTATTTGTTGCTCCATTTGGAAAGTCATGTTAAAAAAAAGGGTAACTTGGAAACCTTTACTTTAAAAATCCACAAGGTGATGCACAGAGGCTCAGTTTAATATCACTTATTAACTTGGCAAAACTGAATTAATTTAACATTGAGCTGAGAACATTAACTCTGTTTAATTCTATTAATGTTTACAAACTGTATAAATTAAGACATGAAATCTGTGTTTATCCCTTTGGCATCTGAGCCGGTGTTTGTATTACTGCACATTAAGTACTCATCCTTTTCATTTTTATGGATGTCTAACGAGAATGGGGTGTACGTTGGTAAATAAGAATAATGGCATAATTCTAGCTATATATATTGCAGCGATACAGCACAATGGATCTCTGGTGCAGCACACCCATATGTATAGAGGCGTAGGGCCGGTATAGGTGGACAGTGGGATGCATAGGTTCCATTTGGTCCCAACGTAGATAGGAAGGATCTGCACGGGGGTGGGGGGGGCTGAATTTGGAAGGTTGGGAGCGGTTGTGTCTGATTCCTCCATAACTGTGGAGTGGCTAATTAGTGCGTAGGAAGAAGGGGTTGCCTCCATTATTACATGTCCACTGTGTCTAGTCTTAAATTGTGTTTGGTTTTATGGACATGGTCCAGCACTACCTGAGATTGGGCTGGGTAGTGGGGTGTGTTACTGAGCATGTTCTTAGTTGACAATATATTAAAAGTTAGGTTTTAGTTGGAGTCACTTCCTTGATTGCCACTTCCTTGCGGCTTGCTTGGATATGCACACGGGCCATTAGCCTAGTGGTGTCCAAGTGCATTTCAACTTTTTGCTATTTATTTATTGTTTATTGATACAAGCTTGCGGGAGTTGGGCAGTCATTATTTAGCTCACTTATAAGGTGTCCTTCCCACTGTTTATACATGAGCATACACATACAGTAAGTATATGGTTTATTAATTTTAATGTGGGATAAAAACTACCCAGATACCTGTTGGTGGTCACATTTATTATTTCTTTGTGCCTGTGTTTGTAAGCAACATAGTGTAGTAGTAGATACCATTACCAGTAGACCAGAGATAATGTCAAAAAAATCACAGGTTTGTTTTTAAGAAATCGGCAGCATGGAAGCCTTTTTCTATTGAAAAAGACGTTATAACCCAGTGGATAAGAAGTTCTCGAGCGATGTAGGGTATGTGTGTAGCAGTATACTGAGCAAGCATACATGTGATTTTTCCCTCCTAAAGCAGAAAACAAGGTGCCAAGAAAAAACACCCATAGATTCTAATGACAATTACAGTCAGCAAAATATCCTGCAATACATTGCACAGAATGCAGTTTGCAAGTATTCTGCTCAACCAAAATATCCAAAATGTCCTTGAAACCAACGGTATGCCTCTCATCTTCCATTACAGTATATTTTATTGGCAATTGTTTTCTTAATGTCCATTCCTGCTGTCCCTGTCTTTTGCACCCTGCTCCATGTGTTTCTCCTGTTTTTTTTTGTTTTGTTTTTAACTTTTTTGTTTTATTCTATTGTTATTGGCACCATTTTTAGCACATTCCCCATATTTTTATTTCTTTCTACTTACTACAAAATAATGTACTTCTGATTTCTTATGCAACTTAAGGCAACTCCAAAAACCAATTGCCTATATTACATGGGTTGTCCACGTTATTTAGAAAATCAACAGCTAATATAGTACACCTAGAAATGTTCCAAAACTGAAATAGTTCATTACTATTTACACATTGTAACAACATTTGCTTTCATGGATACAGTTTTCAGTTGGCTACTCTAAGCAGCATACTCATGAGTCTGATTGTAAAATTATCAGTAACTAGATTCCCAGACCCCTCCTACACCAAATAAATCATTACTGCCTTTCCAAGATGTTTGCATTTTTGCTTCCAGCCTGCTTATAGTTCACTCTGTCTGCACAGTAGAGGAGGGAACATGCAAAGAGGCAATCGGTAATCTGGGTGGGAGAGTATATGATGTCCAGAAATAATGGCCTGAAAGAGACTGACCAAATGGATCTCATAGTGGTGTAATACATAAGCTTGGAAGGGCCAACTTTTGGACTGCCTCTCACTGATGTGGCGGAGGAAAGATTAATGTAGCTGAACTCTCACAATGGTTGTCAGTAGAAATATAGAGTTGATTGGGCACCACCGGTTCTTAACCATGAACAATTGTCCTGAAAAGAAAGAGTAACACGTAGAACTAGAAAGGGAATTTTTAGTTTATGGCTAGCGAAAGAGACCGTTGTTATCGCAGTTTCGCTCAGGTGATTGATCGTTTCTCAGCAAATTCACTAAAGTGGGAGAAAGGAGAGTTTCCTTCTCCACTTTAGACCTGGTGAACTGATAAGATTGAGGAGGATGTAGCTTCATCCTATGTCAACAATGACGTCATATCCTGTATGCGGGAAAATCATTAAAGTTGTAAAAAACGTGATTGCCTTAAAATGTTCTAACTAAGAAAGATTTTTGTGTTAACATTTTTTTACAACCATTTGAGTGGCATGCCTCATTTGTTTTAGGGTGGGCTCAGGGCATGAGATAATCTCTTTTGTCTTTATTTTGCTTCCTTGGACATGTGTAATAAAAAGTGGCCACTTCAAGCATTTGCACCAACATCTCCAATAAAGACATATATATGACCTATATGTACCTGCCCTATTCAAATTGACCTAAACGTAAGAGTACTAACAAAGTTTTGTTAGGTAGAAATTAAACTTTGCATTTTAGAGAATTAGTGAAGTGGTAATGAATTTATGCCTGTCGAAGTGGAGCGAAGTGTGGCAGAGCCCCCCAATGGGTGAAATCTGATTGGATGTTTGTAGCTCCACCCACTTTTGGACATCTAACAAATATCTCTTCATTCAGGTTAACCCCATAAATGGTTCAAGTTTGGCGAGTGTTTCCTCAAATCAGCAATTTAAATTTCCCCATTAGGGAAGTCAGTGAGTGAAATTTGATTTGCTGTTGTTTTCTCCTCCCACTTTGGGTCATCCAAAAATGTGTCATTTTCATTCATGGTGACCCCATGATTATTTTATTCAAGTTTAGTGAGTGTGGCTTCAAATTTGTAAGAGTGTCTTCCAGGGAGGGGAGCACTAGGTCTTAATGTCTTTGCACTTTGTTCTCTGCATTAGGGGGATATCGCCTGGGGAATACTTATCCCACACTACTTATCCTAATGGAGCATACACCCACTCTTGCTAACTAACCCTGGTTAGCTTATACTCTTAGAGCATACTATGACTGGATCCATCACTATCGATTCCTTACTCACTGGATCCCTGGAGTCACTTTATGGATTATATTAGGACTCTGGACTTCTTCTCCAGTTCTGAGGCACTTCCAGCACATCCACCGTCCTAAGTGGAACTTCACTTCACTGCAGGCTGCAGTATGATAATGATGGCAGAGCATCAGCTAACTCTTGTTGGCATATTGCCTGTTCAGGTTATGGTGGCCTGGAGATGAATAGACATGGGCCAAAGCAAGATCCATATCTCATATCTAGGCGTGGTTTGTCTACTGATTCTTCTGACTCTGCCGAGTTATTTGATGAAGAAAAACAGAATAATTGGTCAGTGGGCAGAACACTACAAAGAACAACGAAGCACATTTTGTATCAGTTTACTTCTGGCTGGGGATGGATGTTAAAGTTACAGATTCCGCAAATTGCAGAATATTATATGTTTTAATAATTGGCAGAAAATCTGTGTAGGAGCTGATTAGGTATCAGATTTCATTAAACTAGTAGATGGTGTAATAAGTGCAATGTTTGCCCCAGGTCTAGTCACCTATGGCAACCTATGAGTAAAAACAAACATCTTATTGGCTGCTTTGGTTTAATGTATCTGGGCAAAGTATGTACCTTGTTTATCATGTCACCCAAAGTTGCCCTGCAACATATCTTCGGGAAACTTCGGAAAGCCGAAGTAACTCATGGTTAACCATGGCCTTTTCACTTATCCTCAGTGAGAAAGCTTTTAGAGGAGATAAGTTGCCTGCAGAAGAAGGGCAGATAATCTCCTCATCTACCATTGCCCTTAGAGAGTTTGGCAATCCAAGTAGTACTGGTGTAGAAGGCAGCTCAAATACCCATATAGGAGAAATGCAATAATAATGATAATAGGGTATTCTAGCTCTATTAATAAATATATAATAGGGTATGACCAATCTGCATCCCAGAAGCTCCGAATGAATGGTCTCTACTGGCATCCCATCAAACATCATTATGTTTGGGGCGATTGTTAATAATCATCCCCCAAAACATAATTATAACCAATAAAAGATGCTTTGTTAAAGGGATCCGGTCATGGGAAAA
>CM044445.1:17100249-17116746 GCA_024363595.1 Xenopus borealis
TCGAAGTTACAAAGAGTTTAAAAAATCCTCCTCTCCTTATTCAATATTTCTTCTCATCCTCTCACTCAACATGCTATGTCTCCTATTCTTCTCTTATTTGTTTTGCAAAACCTTAGCATTATATAGTAGAATTCTACTCTACTCTCTACACAGTATTTGTCTGGATCTCCTAGGGCCCACCAGACACCTTTGCAAGAACCATTAGATATAAATATGTTGGTGAGTTATGGCTGTGTGACAGAAATAAGAGCATTGAGTTGGACCCACCAGAAGATTCCCAGGTACCAGACAGGTCAGTTGAACTCTCGTTTGATATGATTAACAACACATACGGAATAGTGATGATCTCTTGCATAGGAAATATCAGAAGAACAGGGCTAGCTCTAAGGAGTGTTCCCAGTGCCTAAGATTGATCTGTGTTGGAACTGGTTTGAAGCAAATTCAGTCTGGCCAAACGTGAAATACTTTGGATATTCCAACTCATCACATTTGTGGGCTTGGGCCTCAACTGGGAGTGTGAACTATTGAGTTTCTTGGAACAAGCTAATAGGTTTGTTACTTTATATTTAGTGTTATCCCAACTATTGAAACATTTAGTTTCTTTTGCTTTATAATATACACGTCAGATCATACTCACTAAAAATGTGTGTCAATTCTGTGTGCTTTACTAAATCCCTTTATGCTTCTGATAGAGTGTACATTATTGCTGTTTTTATATTGTGTACTGTAGTTTCTAAAATTTTTGTTTGTACCATCCCACTCTTTCCTTCTTTGTCCCAGAAACCTTTCTCTCAATCTTGATTCCCAACGTTTTAACTTCTGCCATCTCATTTTCCTGTCTCCTTACTGCTTGCCCTTTTCCCCCTTTATCCTCTTTTTCTCACTTTTCAATTCTTCTTTTGATTCCTCTTCATATCAAATCCTCTCATCCTATTTCTTTTCTGCTATGCTTTTCTTTCCCTCTTACTGTCCTATATATATATTTTTTTATCTTTCCTTCTCCTTTCTCTTCTCCCCTTCTTTGATTTTACCTCATGATTTTAGTCTCCTCTTTCTTTTCAGCAAGGACAAAGGCTTTTTTTTATATAAAGAAGATAGAATAATGGTGCATTGCCCAGTAAGGGGTAGAGGGTTTTATCTAGTAACTAAAGTGCCACCAGTGCTTGGGACAGTTGACAATAGCTGAAAGCAGCAGTTTACAATATCTTCAGCCAGTCATTGCAGGATCTGGTATTTAGCGACTTTTAGGGAAATGCCATATGGGATATTTTGTTGTCTGTAGGAATGTGGATCATAGGAATTGCCTATTTCAAACCAGACCAACTGTTCTGCATTTTTGTATGATTACAGGATTTGACTGGTTTGTAACAGGTGAAGTTTATTTTGAGGTGTTTAGTTGCCCACAAGAGAGAGAGAGAGAGAGAGAGAGAGACAGACAAATATCCCATGTTATTCCCATGTGCTACTGTTCTTAAAGTTCAGAGATCAGCGGGTCTGATATTTTTGAGCTAATCATAGATTTACATGACTTTTTACCTAGGGTTGCACTTGCATCCTGCCAGTTTTAATCTAAAACAATTTTATGAGGAAAGTTAAGCATGCCAAGCAGGAAAGCTTTTCCCGTTTTATCATTCTATCAATGCAATTTGCAGCATAAATGATTATAAACTTCATGGCTACTTTGGTAAAAACAATAACATGTGAACAAGCAAATAGTAGCAGATATGGAGTACATTTATTAATTGAAATGATTTGCCCTGGTGCTGCCATTAGAACGTAGCAATATTATCACAATTAAAGTGCTGTTAGGTGCTGATTTACAAATATAGACACTTTACTATTGGTCGAATTTGAGGGTTAATTAACCGAATTTCGGTCGAAATTCGATTGAACGAACGATCGAATATAAAAAATTCAATCGAACAATTAAATAGTTTGAATCGAACAATTCGAACGATTTTAGTCATTCAATCAAATTTTTTTAATCGATCTAAAAATGCTGAAATAACCCTATGGGAGCTTCCCATAGAGTTATACAGCAATTTGGAAGGTTTAATCTGGCAAACTAGGGATTCGAATAGAAATTTAAAGGGCAAGTAATTCGACGATCGAATGGTCGAATGATCAAATAGATTTTTATTCAAATCGATCGAATTTTTTAAATTCGATGGTCGAAGTGCGCAAAAAAGTTATTCGAAAATTCGAATTTCGAATCATTCACACAAATTAAGTAAATCTGCCCCTAAATTGTGCATGTGTAGTTGCCAATAGCAGCCAATGAGCCAATTGTTTTAAACAGCCAACTAAGTCATAAAATGGAAGCAAAGATTGGTAGCCACAATTAGGACCTATGCTTTTAAACAAGCCCTTTGTGATATTACTCAAATCAAAAGCAATGTTATTACAGTGGTTATTACACTTTCTTGAAAAAAGTATTTTACTTACATTTTGGTGAATTGATGTCTCCTGAAATAAAAATGAAGAATGTGCTGGAGGTGTTGACGTTTGGGTGGTGAAGTCAGAGCTTTGGCCCTAGGCAGATCCATCCCTGTTTAGAAATAGGAGGCTCAATTAGTAGGCTAAAAAGGCATCTGGTGTCATGTGTTCTCATCACGGACAGAATTTATATTTCTGCGCAAGTGCTTTTATGGATTACGATCAACAAAGGCTGTCATTTCTGATGCTACAAGCATATTATGACGAGGGCACATGCAAAGGATTCTGGAAAGCATATCCAGATGTTTTTACAGGAAACATCCCAGAGTTGTTTTTTTTCATGGTTAGATTTTACATTCCACAAATGGAGATTTTTATTATCTGTGAATGATATCTTCAAAATAGGAAAGGTTTAAAAAAAAAAATGGCAATGACACCTGGAAACCAACCAGGAAGCAAATTCATTCAGAGACTAGATTTGTATTGCTAATGTTAGATGGTACCTAACAACGCGATAACAGTTTCAATTCCGGAGCCAAGAGCTTCAGATTCAGAACCCACCAGTAAGAAAAAGAAATTATTAAAAGAACAAATGAAAATAACTTTAGAATGCTGCAACAGCATAAACAGTTAGCACCTTTAAAAATGCAGCGTTTAATGTAGGGGTTCACTAAATCCAGGTTTCTGCCTTTTTCAGCAGGATTCGGATTCAGCCAAATCCTTATGCTTGGCCAAACCAAATCCTAATTTGCATATGTAAATTAGGTATGGGAAGGGAAATCATTTGACTTTTTGTCACAAAACATTTTCCCCAACTTTTCCTTTTGCATATGCAAATTAGGATTCAGCCAAATCTTTCACAAAGGATTTGGGGTTTGGGCTGAATCCCAAAAACTGGATTTGGTGCATTCCTAGTTTAATGTGGAGAGGAGCTCCCTTCTAAGGGTATCCATTAAATCAGTCAGTCTGGTTCTGTAGTTTTTCAACTATTGATCTTTGGATTTTCTGTGGATGGATGATTTAAAGGTTGCTAAACACTAGGCACACACAGCTTATTTTGAAATATTTTCTAAATGCATGTTGCCTAAACATTCTTTCTATTCTTGACTAGCTTTGAGAGGGTCATAACTCGCACTCCAAGTCTTTTTCAAAAACTTTTCTGCACCCACCCTTCTCCAGCCAATGCCCTCAAAGCCTTGCATGTTTTTCTGCAAACAGACCGGGAAATAAAGTAACTTGTGTTCAAGGCATTGTAGGAAATGCTAATTGAAGGTATTGTTACATGCTAAACAGTATTAGTGAACAGTTTATGTCGCTATAAATTCAACTAAGCTACAGTATATACATGAACAGTTTACCTAAAGGAAAACTAAACCCATACATCGAAAAACCCCTTCCACCCGTCTCCCATAGACCACCTACCTCCCCAGCCCATAACTTTTTACTCACCCCTCGTGGCAGATTCAGGCATCGGAGTTCACTGCAGCCATCTTCTTCTCTTCGGTAATCTTCGTGTATTGAACTGCTTTTCGGCAATGTGCAGTTGTTGGAGCAATTTCCTGGTTTTGGACAACTGAGCATGCACCAAAACTCATGGGAATCACTAAAGGGCTGAAAGAAGACTACCGAAGAAGATGGCTGCCGCGAACTCCGATGCTTGAATCTGTTGCGCAAGACAAGTGAAAAGTTAACAAGGTAGCAAGTAGGCTCAGGGGGAGCTGGGTCTATGGGGGGGGAGGGGATTAGTTCTCCTTTAACTTTGCTTCTTATAGTAATTTTGTTATGCTCCTTATCAGTCCGTAGTATAGGGGATGTAAGGAGTAAAGCATCCGTACTGTGTAACCTATGCCCTGTGGGAGGTGTTTCCATTTGGCTCAGGGCTAGGGATGTTAGATAATGTTCCAGGGTGGGATTGGGCTGGAAAGCACCGGGAAAAACCTGATGGGCCCTCAGCCCTCAAGAGCCCAGATCCACAGCCACTTCTTTACTGGCTTCCCCCACTGTCCACATCACAAATCAGTGTACGAAGAAGGTAGACGCAGGAGGGACAGAGGGGGTTTTGCCCTGGGCTGGAGGGTGGGCACAGAGGGGAGCTTTGAGGGGGATTGTAGGCCTCTGATGTGGCAGCACCAGTGGGCACACACCCCTCTAGTCCAGTGCTATCCTATTATCTAATCTATATAACAGGAGGGAGCAGATGTACATTCTGTTTGTTTGGTAGATCTCTGTAAAAAGACACCATCTAAAAACAAATGCTCTGTAAGGCTACAAATGTATTGTTACTGCAACTTTTTATTACTTATCTTTCTATTCAGTCCATCTCCTATTCATATTCCAGTCTCTTATTCAAATCAATGCAGGGTTGCTACTGTAATTTGTACCCTAGAAACCAAATTGCTAACACTGCAAACTGGAGAGCTGCTGAATAAGAAGCTAAATAACTCAAAAACCACAAACAAAAAATGAAAATCAAATGCAAATTGTCTCAGAATGTCACTCTCTACATTATACTAAAAGTTAACTCAAAGGTGAACAACCCCTTTAATATTGTGTGAAAATAAATGAAAGTTTTTTAAACTTTAAAGTTTAACAACTTTAAAGGGATGATTCACTGTTAAGTTGACTTTTAGTATGTTATAGAATGACCAATTCTAAGCAACCTTTCAAATGGTCTTCATTATTTGCTTTCTATCATTTTTGGTCTTCTGACTCTTTCCAGCTTTCAAATGGGGGTCGAATGCTCTGTAACACTACACATTTAATGTTTTTGTTACTTTTTATTATTCATCTTTCTATTCAGGCCTCTACTATTCATATTCCAGTCTCTTATTCAAATCAGGGTCATTTGGACCCTAGCAACCAGGTGGATGAAATTGCCAACTGGAGAGCTGCTGAATAAAAAGCTAAATAACGCAAAAACCGCAAATAATAAAAAATGAAAACCAATTGCAAAGTGCCTCAGAATATCATCATCATACAGAAAGTTAACTCAAAGGTAAACAACCCCTTTAACAAGCTTATCTCGTGAACATCAAAAGGCAGATTTACAAAATGCATGTGAAGGATTCGATTGGATTCAAATTTGAATCGAATCGTAAAATTAAATTACCATTTTTTTTTATTTAAAATTTGGCCACTTCGATTTGATCGTATTGAATAAAAATCTATTCGATCATTCGATGATCAAAGTACTTGCCCTTTAAATTTTTATTCAATGGCCCAATTCGCCAATTTAAACTTACCGAATTGCTATGTACAGTATGCCTATGAGAAGCTCCCATAGGCTTTTTTTTAAGTTACATTGAGAAGGAAATACAACAGCCTGCCAGAAAGCAGTTCCCTCTTAAAGTGCTGGCACAAGTCACATGACATAGGGCAGCTGGGAAATTGTTTTATATTCAGTTTTGAAATCTGACATGGGGCTAGCCATTTTGTCAATCTGTTTTCCCTTTTGAGAAATGGATTTCAGTGCAGAAGTCTACTGGAGCAGCACTATTAACTGATGCATTTAAACAAAACATGTTTTCCCATGACAGTTTCCCTTTAAGTTATACAGAATAATAGCTTTCTACACACACATGTGTTCTGTGTAAATTGTGGACACTGCAAACTTATTGAAAAAAAAACCCAGATACAGGTACTTCTTAGTAGAAATATTGTTTGAGTATGATGGGGCAGAGAAATATATTTAGTAATGCTAAGGAACAAGCATAAGATCCTGTCCCATTAGAAATTTAAAAAAGTAACATTTTGCATTGAAATGGATAAATATAAAAAGTCATTTTGCATACACTTGTATAATCTTACAACAGAAAAAAAGCAAAATGTACAGTACACAGAGCACACACAAAGAAGGTACCTTCTGCCCTTCAGCTTCCCAATGTATATATGGTGGTTGGCATTTATAGTTGTATAGCTGTAACAAGGATTTTTTTAGCAGACAATAGCCTTCAGCCATATATTTTCCTTTATTTTATTTTGCAGTTCAGCAGTACACAGCCTGTTCACATGTTCCCATCAAACACTTTTGACAGGCCACAATTCCTGCTCACGAGCACAATATTACATATAAGGATTCTTCCCTCACTAGATTCTCTAAAAGACACAGGCAACAAAATAACAGATTCCTATTTATTTTAGTTCACCTACTGTACCTGCATGAGGCAGAGAGGACTATTGTAATTACGCACATGCTTTAATTCAGAAATTAGGCCAGACACCTGTATTGGATTGCAAAACACATGTTGCTCTTATCTGACTATTCACTTCCCTGAAATCTACTCAATAGAGCATTCTGGGAGCCATGCTTTCTTCAGGATTTTTCCAATTACATTATAGCCCCATGCAGACCTCATTTGGACCAGCAACATCCTGTACACCTTCTCCACAGGATCCTGCTTGTGGTGTTTATACAAATGGGCTGCTCCATTTTTTTTTTTAAATCCCTGCAGTACTTACCAGAACAACACATGTCTTCCATGTTATTTTGTTTGGTATACTGCAGGGGAAAAATGTTGAAAAGTATTGCTTCCTGAACATTTTAGGTCTATATAAAAATATTTCATATTAAACAGCTTATAGATAAAAACACAGTTTCATAGAAATAACGCCATTTCCTGAATGAGAACCCCCATTTTTACCTTTATCAGGGGACCAGAAAAAATCCAGGAAAATCTAAAATCAGGGAAATGTATTATGCATAATGTACAGTATAGGTGGAACCACAAAACTATGTAAAATAAGGTAAAATGTTAAACCATGGGATGTAAAACTGAAGTTCTACAGTACATTACCAACACTATGTGCCATTAGATAATCCCATATAGAAACAACGTCGCATTGGCAGGACTGGATTTTGGGCTTGGGGGGCCCTAGGCTGCTGGGTCCTACACTTATAGGGATACACGTCCTAAGTGCTCCTTAGGTTGCAGCTGGGTGGAATGCTGGCTCTAAAATCTTGCTCCCCTAAAGTCTTGCTGCCTTAGGTACGGGCCTTTGTTGCCTCACCACAAACCTGGACCTGCAGGTTCCACCTGCCAATAAATGGACAGAGCTTTATCTTTTCCGCACACTTCTTCCTGTTTGAGCTAGAACCTGCATTATTTCCTGTCAGGTGATCTCTGAGGGAATCACACAGGCCATCACAAAATGGTGGCATATAAAAGTACACTATTTACTGATGTACTGCATATTTCAGCTTGCCAATATTCTTTGCTAGCAGTGGCGGATTAAGGACATGTGAGGCCCCTAGGCTACACAGGCCCCCTTCTAGGGCAGGGCTTTATATCGGAGCGGTAAGCGACAACTGTACACGTTTTGTGGCAAATTGGATAAAAATTCACTGAAAAATGTAGTCCTCATCAAAGCAATCGCAAAACGCATCTGATTCTTTAGATGCAAGTATGTTGTGGATATTGATACAATCTGCAGTAGAAACTCTAGAGCACCAGTTTGAAGGTGCAGGTAGTTACAGGGACCCCCTGAATAAAGATATGTACTTTCACACAATTCAAACAGGAGTTCATACAGATATACAAATTTAATGACCTGCACTGGGTGGCTTTGCATGACAATGTTTCAATCAACAACCATCCCATTGGCGACCACAGTCCTTTAGGGCAGAACTACATGAGCATTTTCCATCCGATCCTACGTGCTGCGACATAACGCAGGCGTCAAGTCAGATGTGACAAAAATAAGGTAATAAAATGTTATTGTGGCATCCAACACAACTGCAGCATCTGCATCCAACAGTCGTGTCGTATGAACATTGCAACATCATCAAAACACATGCCTGCATTTTGTTGCAGCGCATCGGATCAGACAGAAAACGCTCATGTAGTTCTACATTTAGCAAGGAAGATCTGAGCCCTTTAGCAGGGAAGATCTGTGCCTCATACACGGCCCCAATAGCATTCCTTCTTTCATATTCTAAGCTTATATATATATCTAAGCTTAGGGACAGACTTGCAATATACTGTATATATAGAATTTAAATGTCACAATACACAACTAATTAACAGTTAATTAGGATTCACGTTACAGCTCAGGCAAATATATTCTACATCATAATTTAATCAACAGCCCTGCAGCATAAGGATGAGCCCTCTCAAAAGTTTACCCCCTTAACAGCAGCCCAGAATATACTTTTGGTGTCATGGACACTCAAAAGATGGCCTTAAATGATCCTAGATGGCAAATTCCTGCAGTGTACAGCATTCCTGCAAAAGACATTTTATGGACTCCAGCTAATGCCATAAAGAGCGGGCTCTTGATGCACTTAATGAATGACCCATATAATCGGAATGATAAGACCAAACAAATAAGATAATATATAATTATTTTTCCTTAAATAAATGACTTGCTAGCACAGGTGGTCTCTAAAACTAAAATAACTTATATAAACAATAAAAAAGGGGTTCTGATTCACTTATGACCTTCAAGACACGTTCCTTCAATGCTGGAGCTGGGTTACTGCCACCTCTTGACTATGAGGTGACTACATACTGCAATGCTGTCTTATATAAAAAAAAACTCAATGCACTTTGGATAAAAGTTAAAGTTGGTGAGTCTGTACCAAGCTCACAAATTACCCATTTTATGAGTAATTTGACATCCAAAGAGCTCTTTGTGAAGGTGTCTCTGTGTGTTTACAGGCCTTGCTCCTGCTAAGCTTTTTTCCTAAATAACAAATCCTTTTTTTTGCCATGCCCAAAAGCTAACGGCTAATTTTTATAATTTGTCATTGTTGCACAGACTTCAGAATTTGCCAGCCTGGATTCAATTAGGGAAAAAGTTTTGTTAATTTTGTTCAGTGCCATGCAGAGCAATTCTACATTTTGTGAGTCCTATTTTAACTCAACTGTTTCACCCAAGTGAAAGCCGCATTGTGAAAGGCAAGTGCGTAATTCAGTGGGTGTCTGTAGTTAGGGAGGGACTGAATAGAAAAAAATGGAAAGGCAAGGTCACCTGCAGCACAAGCCGATTAGAGGAGGTATATTCTAAACAGTCATTTCGTGGAGAAAATAAAGATTGGTTAAGTGCATAGGAAGCTAAATAATCATGTTGTATAGATATTTTCTTTGAATTCTAGAAATGGAGTTATAGATTCTGCCTGAAACTAACGAAGAATGAAAAAAAAACAGTACAATACCAAACAGGTAATAGTCTAAAATGTTAAAACGAACAGAAACTGGAGCCAGAATCCAACCCTGTCCCATGTGAAGAGTGGCTTTTCCTAGGCTCCCAACTCTCCATCTGACTGTATTCATTCACCTTTCTCAATCAAACTCAAGATTTTTAAAGGAGTGGTAATGCTAGGTACCCAGTACTCCAGCACCTGCTGACAAAATAAATATTGCCTGTGGGTTACCTTATGCAATTGGGGACCTTTGTGGCATATCTGAAGTACCATCAGAAAAGTGTCCACACCGAACCATGCCATTGATGGAGACCTGGTGGAGAAGGATACCACCATCTCTCTCTATGCATCTTCTTATAAGACACAATTTTCATGCCTGATCATCTGAAGAGTACCCTCCAAAAGTCCTTTTTCTCTTTGATCAAGAAAAAGTATAATAGGGGCATACATCAGTCCATCCAGTACATTTGCCTATATTTGCTCCTGTATACTTGCACCTGCTTTCAGAATAGGGTGCAACTTTGCAGCCAACATTGACACAAGAAAGCACTGTACTATACACCTGCCTTTAACATTTAATACATTTAATTGCACATAATTCCTACCTACAAGCAGAAGCAGGGCTCGATTTACATAGCGGGTGCCCCCAGGCCCCCATACTCTGCCCTTCATTTCCAAATTTTCATTATTGGGACCAGATCAATGGGGATTGGAGCATGGGAAATTTATAAAACTATTGTATTTCCTATGTAAGAGTATCCCCAGTGTTTATGAAACAATGTGGGTGTGGCCGGGCAGCATGCCGCCCCCTAAAATCCTGCCACCCTAGGCAAGGGCCTAGGTGGCCTTTCCACAAATCCGGGCCTGAGCAGAAAGTGGGATGTCTACTGCACCAGAGCAGTTGCCCATAGCTAATAACCTGATTTTTCATTTTCTAGTCTAGTAGTTGAATGATGAAATGTAGTTGCTGATTGGTTGTTATGGGTAATTGAACTATTACGCACTTATGGTTGCAAATTAGCCCTTTTCAGTAACACAGGAGAACAAGTGAGCAAAGATTTATTTATGTTTTTGTTTTACCCTCAGAAGCTTAGTTTTTTTGTTTTTTTCTTTACTTCCAAACTTAACGGATGTGAAAAGGGGGTATTCACTGCAATCCTATTCAGTTATTTCCCTCAATTCCACTGACAAAGAAGTGATCCGTGGAACTTTACCATTTTCAGTCTAATACAGTACGCAAAGATCAATGTGGTTAATACTGTTTGCAAACGTGTTTGTTGAAAAGCAGCATCTGGGTGTTTATATTCTGCACTTGTGGTTATGACTCCTGAAACTTTGCAGCAGACGTTAGAGAACGAATAGTTCTAGAGCCCGAACCAGAAAGCAAAAAAGGGACAAACATACTGTACTCTGCTTTCAAAAGCAATATTTATAAATATTGCTTTTGAAAGCAATATTTATAAATAGCTTTAAAACCATTGACAATTTTAATCAATGTGTATCAGTTGCTTAGAATGACAAAATACTGAGTGATGACATCCTAGCAAACAACCTATTTGTTTTGCAAGCATAGGAAAGTAAACATTTTTCCCCACCATTCCTTTTTTCACTTAAGGGTTAACCCTGCATTGGAAGTACTTTATTGGCCAGTGATATAAGGTGTTCACAGTCTTTGGAGGTGTCACCATGTTTTATTTGTTTTGGAATCCACTTGCTGGAGGGTGTGGTTAGTGCTAGAGAGACTGAATGGAGACAGACCTCAGTAGATGTAGATAGGAAAGCTTGATAGATGTTATATTATAGCTGGGTCAGGCAGAGGTGCAGTTAGCAGAGCAGCCAAATGCTCCAACACTGATAGGGCATTGTACTCTGGGGATAGGCTGTTACCAATGCTTAACACCATCAAGGGACATGACCACTGAAATATGTGAAAAGCGATTTTATCTTGTACTATCTAAAACACAATGGTACGTTCCAACCCCTATGGTAAGGGCCCACTGGAGAGTTCCAGGAAATGTATGCTCAGCTTGGAGTTGGTAGTTGTAATTTGCCAGTTTGGGAAACACAAAGAATGGCACAGCTCCTAAACAGAATTACACATACTTGGAATGGACCATAGGCTTATTTTTGAAATCATAAGGATCATTTGCTTTTTAACTAACAAAACAACCTTTACCAATTTAGAGAACATCCTGGTGACATACTGCAAAATCCTTCCTGTTGCAAAAAACTTTAAAATGAAAAAAAAAAGAGTTATACTTTTGTAAAAAGAAGAACCTGGCACAGATGTTTTTTCTGGATTAAACGGTAGTTCGCTGGTAGATAGATTCACAAATATAATTTTACTCTTTTCATTCGTCTTTCAGTTACAAAGTGATGATCCTTGGTGGAGGGAAACTCAGCTTAACACTTTTACAGCCAGTGACAGGGTTATACAGGCCACGGGAGCCAAAACCACAGAGTTTAAGAACACTTGGTGCTCCCATAGAGATCAGCTTTTTTTGTCCAGTTTGAGGTCATCCCTTTAGACTAATAAATTACACAAGAAAATCCCTCTTTCCATAAAACAAGTAATTATTAGTTCATCAAAGACTTAGTTTACCACAGTGTGGACAGAAATCTTATGAAATTATATTTTTGTAATAACAGTAAAAACTAAACCTACTGACCTGAACGTGTGCCAAAGTGGTTGGATAAGGAAAGGTATTGGCAATCATTCCTTAAAGGGATACTACTGTGATATAATCCACATTTTTTAAAATAAATAAATTTACCATAATAGAAAACTGTAATAATTACAGTCATATTAGATATCAACATTTTCCATATTTATGTCTTTAAAGGAACAGCAATGCTTTAAGGACCTGTATTGAATTAAATCTGGGTATTTTAATGCAGACTCTGCTTTCTCTGCCTTCTCATTAAAACCTGTTTCTGGGAGTTGCTTGGCTAATCGCTAAGGATTTTCTGTTTTTGACCTTCAGTATTTTGGACTGTTCTGCTTGCCGTCTTCTCTAACCTTTATATTTAATGTAATTTCATGTAATATAACCAGAAGCCACACTGCTCCCATAAAAATGAATGCCCTGCATAAGACTATGGAAACGGTCAAGGTATCGGAGACCCTGACGATTTATAAAGTGGGGATTCACTTCTATGCAAAGTATGGAATGTTCACATTTGTCAGTTGAGGCAGTTGCTACAGGAATTATTAGACTCATATCACTCCAGATTGAGACAACTGGCATTTCATCAACTCCGATAAAGAAAGTCACATATACTAAGCAGTGCCTCATATTACTCATTAACTAACTTGTGACAGAACTTTGGGAACATCATCAAACTGAAGATGTTGCACAAAAACATGTTGAATAAAGAAGAAGGTGCCCTTCCAATAAACAGTAAAACCTCCTGTACAGTTTATGGGGGTGGCTAGAACTGTGGCAGCCACTACCATTGTGTCCCTTACAAAGAAGTACTAGAGTGAAAGTGGAAAACAGCAGATAAAACAAATAACTGTAGAAGATCTACATTGACGTATAAAATTCAGCAGGTATTTTAAACCCATACCTCATAAACATAACCAAAAAGTCTTACTCGTAGGCAAGCAAAATTCTGATTTTATAATCAGACCAAAAACGGATCATTCTTTATCCACATACAGCACATACTCAACAGCCCTTGCCACAAGTTTATTATAATGAACTGATGACTTGCCTTACATACATGGCTTCTGAAGCGGAGCATCTACTAAACAGGGGACCAAAGCACTAGGCAGCTATAGAGGAATTAAAGCCAATTTTGAAAGATGAGATTGCCATGACTTTCTTAGACCTAACTAAAGCTGCTAATGTTTTAGTGAATGCTACAGTATGTTTGTTCTAGTAAATGTGATTCTTATTTATCGTGGTTCTTGGCACGCCTATCTTGGATTTGAAACAAACTGATATAATCAAACTAGCCTGTGCTTCGGTCACTATTTATAGAAACCATCATTCAAGTACAGGCTTTAAAACCTGACCTGGGGTTTTCCCGAATAACAGGTCTTTCCTTAATTTAGACCTTCATACTGTATGTCTACTAGATAATCCTATGGTTTTGCTTCCAATATGGATTAATTATATTTGGTGTCTAACGAAGATGGCCTTTCCGTATTTTTGAGTTTTCTGGATAACAGGTTTCCAGATAACTGTATAAGAAAAATTATATCAGTCCCCAAAGCAAAGTTTAGATTCAGAAATCGGCTTCCCACCTTCAGCCACAACACCTCAGACTTTTTTATCAACCATCCACGATCAGGCCTATTGACTACCTTTCCTGACATCCATACCATTACATTATTATTAACATGTATTTCTATAGCACCAACTTGTTTCGTAGCGCTGTTTTGCTCTAGTTCTCTTGTGGTTCATGATGGCAGGCCACGTCTGGAGCGGTTTAATTGTTATTTTAATGATTTACAAAGGTCTCTCTGTGTACATATGTGATGTACTTGAATTCACTTGGGCCTAGAACTAGCGCACCCATTGCACCTATTAATGTGAGCTGGTACTGAAGAGCTCTGTTCTTTACAATAAACTTACAATGCACTTTGTCATTGACTGCCATTGCACCCACATAGTATATTTTTTTCTGTGCTATGTGGGTGCAATGGCAGTCAATAAGTTGCTGAGGGATATTAAAACTATTCTATTTCATTTATTACACCATAAACCTCAAAACACTATAAGTTGTTGAGGGATAGTAGATTCTATTCTATTTCTATACATAGATGGGATGATTTATCATTGCCCAAATATTTTAAAAAACTTATTTATTTAGTATTTCTTACTGAAAAAATGTTTAAATCCTTTAAGCCCTAAAACGGGTGCAGATGCATGTGGCAGTGGGCAAAATGCTAAAATGGTGCATTGTGGCCTTTTTTTTACGTGTTAAGGCTTGCTCTTCTGAGCTCTAACACCATACAGGGCAAACTAGTGTGTCCCTGACTGAACAAAGTCATTTGATAAATGTATCAGCCTTAACAAGGCAATCAATGGCATTGTACCACTGACTCCAGCACCCTTTTTCGAGTTTGGTTTGAGCACCGTAGAATGGGTCACAGTCCCTTAGGCTGGACTCGCAGGCCATGACACGCCCTGGGGGAAGCTTCGGCAGAACCCAGGTTAGACGGGACTCCCCCTAGCTTCGGTGAAGGGGAGTTCAAACAACCCCAAATCCCCTCGGGGGGGGGGGAATGGTGGACCCTCCCTATCTTCAGCGAAGGGGGACCCACCCGTACAAGCCATCCACGGGCGGTGCCTGGGACACTTGGGCAATAGAGTCCATGCCTTCGGGTAGGATGATTCAATATCCTCAGCCCTGTTAATAAGTAGGGAAAATACCAAACTGCTGGGAATGCTTCAGGAGTGCCTAGTTCAATAATAAACGTGCCCCATTACATTTTTTTTTAAAGCTTCCCAATTAAAAAGAATTGTGCAAACTTAACATAGTACCCATTATACACAGAGAAGTATAATCTACATAAATCTTTCTTTTAACGTTAATAGGATTATAAGTGATTCCATTAAGTTAACCTCTATCAAATAATGCTTACTTGCCTTCTCATAATAGCTTTCATGCTATCCCTGTAGGGACTGCTGATGAAACGGAAAGGTTTAAGTGAAACAGTTATCAAGTGAAGAGTTTGATCCAGTAACAAGTTATTTTCAGGACAGAGAGGTCACATATTAATACCATGCTGGAACACCGTGGCGGATTTCTTAAGTAGTATATAATTATTTTATTGCCCTGAAGTATGCATTACTTACATGGGATATATTTCAAAGATCGGTTTAAGTTCCACATGGAAATTCTAGTAAGGCTCTGTGCAATATCTGTCATTGGTTTTGGAACATTCTTGGAGGGCATAGTACGAGCAATTAGTGTCCTTATAGTCTCTCTGAACATGCAAACTTATACTGCTTGAGAGGAAATCTGCGTTAAATCGCCAACTGCTAATAAACAGGGCTTTAATCTGCATTTGGAGACCTGGCAAAATCCCACTGAAGTGATAGTGTCTTAACATGTTAATGGATGTAGATATATACAACGCTGAAATTCTATCATGTGTCCTGGTCAAATGAAAGTACAGGTGTTACTCTGTTCTTATAGGAAGGCATCTGTTACAGATCAGTGGTCGTAAATGGGAACAACTCTTTTAAATGATCACATTCTCGTAAAGCCAAGATGAATCAAAGATGACCTTCAGCCAAAGCGGTTTTCTGCATAATTTACAAAAATATAATAATAATTCTTACGAATATACATTCACTAAATATTTTCAATGGTTTTAAAGAGATGTGTAATTGCTATTGGAAGCAGTATTTGTTTATCTGGTTCTGTTCTCTGGGTCTGACCAAGAAACAATGCAACAGGAGTCCGTTCTCTAGGTGGCCATTTACGACTTGAAGGCAGTGCGCAAATTGCAAAAAATAGGCAGAATGTGCAAGTTTTTGGTTGCTTTCCTCCATACATGAACTGCTCAGAGCAGTCTGTGCTCTATTTCAGAAGCAGCAATGTATTCATGAGGGACAAGACAAGGGAGGCACATAGGGAGTACCTTAACCCTATCAGACCCTGGGCAGAAGTGCTCTCTGCACTTATGCACAGGGTCGTCATAAATGACCCCTTAAGTCTTCAATCAGCTGCCACGCAACATTAAATTAGTCAGGAGGGCAGAGAACGTAAACAATCAGACATTATAAAATAACTTTAAAAATTAAAATGTTCAATAAATGACTATTGCACCAACCAGAAAACGTGAGGATAAATATACTGTTAAACTTCCTTAATGATGTACTGACCTGGCAAATGCTGTAATACTGTAACATTGTCAAATGCTCTGCTCATCCTCTCAGAAACATCAACACAGTTTGTCC
>CM044445.1:17190506-17201883 GCA_024363595.1 Xenopus borealis
GGAGCAGATTACGCTGTGCATCTGCTCCCTGACCTTAAGCCCTGGTGCAGTTAATTCTGAACTTAATTTGCATTTCATTATTTTAAATAATACTCAAGGATTTGTCTTACAATCAAATTCTATTTGACATTTATTTTATTTCAATTTAATGCTTTTCCATCACATATTCTACGTGACCATTCAATGAAGTCCAAAGGGTCACAATCCATAAACCACTTCATGTTAGAACCCGCTTGCATAATGGAAAATGAAAAAAAAAAACCACTAACATTTCTGCTTATGTTGGACTTAAAATACTGGCTAAATCTTTGTACAGGTATTGATCTGTTATCCGGAAACCTGTTATCCAGAAAGCTCTGAATTACAGAATGGCTGTCTCCCATATACTCCATTTTTATCTACATAATCCAAATTTTTATTTTTTCTCTGTAATAATAAAACAGTATCTTTTATTTGAACCAAACTAAGATATGATTTAATTTATGCTTATTGGAAGCAAAACCAGCCTATTGGGTGTATTTAATGTTTACGTTTATTTTCTAGTAGACAAGGTATCAAGATCCAAATTATGGAAAGATCTGGAAAACATTCCCAAGCATTTGGGATAGCAGGTCTCATACCTGTAAAAGAGATTCAATGGGCCTGAAAAGAGAACAAACACAATGATAATGATACGTATGTGATATAACAGAGTTACAGCAAAGCTGGAAGAAGGCAAGGGAAAATAAAATGAATATATTTGTAAGCAAACACTGCAATATTTTGCTACAAGATAAAGACATGAACTGATGATGATAGGAGCCTGTTATTACATATAGGCCAAGCACAAATTTGAGATCCTATAGGGTACTTCAACATAGTTATCTATGTGTCAAGGCATGTTAGGTTATTACCAACATATTTTATATCAAATTATACAGTAGCGCTTAGCTTATTGACTGCAAGTGCTGTGTGCAAAGTGCAATTCCGGTCTTGACAGTGCATTATACCAGTTGCAATTAAACTGAAAATGTTCAGAGTTGAGATGGCATTATTTATTATTCCTACGTCTGCAGTGGGAAATGTATTCGCAATGTGATTTCGTAAAAACCAGAGCAGTGCAATATATTATCATTCAGGAAATCCCTAGTCCTCTCACATTGACTTATACAGTAATTCATAAGGTATCGATTTAGGTATCGATTTGACAATGTTTGCAGCCTTCCTGTCATTCAAGTTTTCTCGGATAAAAAAAAATCTTGAATCAAATTTTTTTTAAATTGGAAACAAGTTTTTCTAATTTGAATTGAATTCAAGTCGAATTTTTAGGTCGATTTCATTCGTCTGAGCCCAGATAATTCAATTTTAATAATACATTTCTATTGGTCGAATTTCTAGTTGATGGGAGTTTTAAAAAAAAAAAAAACTACCTGTGCCTCCCTGAATACTAAAATAAATTTATATAAAATTAAATAAACCCAATAGGATTGTTTTGTCTTCAGTAAGGATATATATCTTAATTAGGATCAAGTACAGGTACTGTTTTATTATTGCATCATTTAAAAAATTTGAATTTGGCCTTCCTTTATTTCAGAGTTTTATTTAAATATTATTATTATTTCTGAGCAATTTTAAATCCATTTTTTTTATTTATTAATTTTTTAAAGTCTATATTTTCTAGTTGGCAGTTATCCCCACTAGGCTTATGAACCACAGATTTACCCTTACACAGATATTACACCTATATTAACTGGTTTTATTTAATCAACGGGCATTCTGACATCATTCATCCTTAAGCAATACACAGCAAGCATGGCTGCAACTTGCTGTTTCTGAGTTGGAAGGTCACTAATCGTAAGCAAAAATCACTGTTAAGTAAAAACACCCATGCTTGAGATGAACTGGAAAGTGAACATGGGGTGATTTTGCAAGTTCAAATAAACTGTTGGTAAAAGACTTCTTCTGGTTATCCAAGTTAGCTGACCTCTAACAGAGTAGGAAGTCGCCAGGCTCCCAATACTTCACAGGTTAAGGTAAACACTCTGAAGGATCAATGCCATCAAACAAGTGTTCTTTATTGTATGCACAACATGTAGGTCCTTCCTCAGGTGCTAATGAACACTATCACCTGAGGAAGGGCCTATATAGTCCGAAAAATGTTGTGCATACAATAAAAGAACACTTGTTTGATGGCATTGATCCTTCAGAGTGTTTACCTTAACCTGTGAAGTATTGGGAGCCTGGCGACTTCCAGACGGAGCTACCGATTGCCTGTTCAACCAAATGCTTAGAAATTTTGTGTGTGCTTATATTATAGAATAATATTTCTTTACTGGAAAATAAATGTATGCAACTAATTATATATAGAATGTAGAGAATACTAACCATTTAATGAATATGTGGGTATTCACAAAAACATTGTTTAAGACTACAATGTACTCAATAATAGTAAACCACTAAGGAGACCAGAAAAGATTAATTAAATGACAACCTTTAAATAAAGTCTGACTTACATGTACTCAGCATTTTTATTTATTCAACTCATTTAGTTCAGAAAAGTTGAGAAAATGTCCCTCCTTATGTCTCAATGCAACAATACAGGTACTGTACGTAGGAATGAAAGAAAAAAATGTATATGCGTGCTTTACGTAAATAGTGCACTGTATTTATAAAAATGTAGTGCCCAGATGAGACGGAAACGTAGTGCTAGCCAAGGGGTTAAACTATGCAGTGACACCACAACACATCCCAGTAGTTGAACTCATCACAGCCACAGAATCTGCTATCAATAATAATCACATAAAAAAAAGGAAGAAACGGAACAACGCCAGCTAAAAGTGTCAGCTGCCTGAACACCTCTCTCTCACCTTACTACATAAGAGAGGAGATCTCTCTACTCTCTATTCTGCCAGCAGATAAAGGGTGATGCACAGTGGAACACAACTGACTATCACTGCAAGATAACCACACTACTCAACTTGCCTCAGCTTGCCTACAACAACTTGCAAAATCATCGATTGAGTTTTATACCACGCCTGTATCACAAAAAAGCCACACCATGCTTATACGGACTCCCCAAGATACACAAAGAAGGACAGGGCTGGTTTTACATAGCAGGCTCCCCTAGGCCCGCTGTCGTATGTCACCCCTGCCCTTTTATTTGCTCAAATTTTCATCATCGGGATGGAGCAATTGGAATTGGCACACCGGAAACTGAAATTTCTGAACCAATGTGGTTAGGCCGGATTTACATAGCAGGTGCCCCTAGGCCCGCTGTCGTTTATCGCCCCTGCCCCCTCCCTTTTATTTGCGCAAATTTTCATCATCGGGATGGAGTAATTGGAATTGGCACATGGGCAATTTAAATTTCAGAACCAATGTGGGTGTGGTTGGGCAGCATGCTGCCCCCTAAAATCCTGCCACCCTAGGCCCGGGCCTAAGTGGCCTCTCCACAAATCTGGGCTTGAAGGAGCCCCACAAAGTCCCATTGTCAGCAGCATAGATTCAGGGACATACAGCACTGCAAAATTTGTGGCTAGCATCTTAGCCCCGTTGGTAGGCAATACAGTGCATCATTTACACTTGTAAATGGAGGAAGTGGAAAGAAGGGCCTTACTTACATTCCAGGGAACAACAATGAGTCACTGGTTAAGGTATGTGGATGACACTTGGGTAAACATCAAATCCAATGAAGTGGGGGCCTTTACAGAACACATTAACTCAGTGGACAATAACATCAAGTTCACAAAGAAAGATGTTCACAAGAACAAACTTGCCTTTTTGGACTGTTTGATATGCATCCAAGAGGGGAATAACTCAAAAACAGAAGTATACAGGAAACCCACTCATACAGATCAATATCCATTGTTCGATTCCCACCATCCACTGGAACACAAACTGGGTATTATTAGAACTCTGCACCACAGGGGCGAATGTGTGGCAAATGATACAGAGTCCAAAGACAAAGAGCAAAAACATCTCAGAGGAGCTTTGAAAGCATGTGGCTACCCAGACTAGGCCTTTGTCAAAACAGCAGCAACCAAGCCCAACAGGAACACCAAAAGAAATAACCGCCTGGAGATACATAGTAGGCAAAGCATAGTCATCACATATGTAGCTGGAGTGTCAGAGAAACTCAGGAGGATTTTCACCAAACACCATGTAACTGTATTTTTCAAACCTAGCAACACACAGATAAAAACTGGTACACCCAAAGGATCCAACACCAAAAGAAACCAATGTGCTATACACAGTTCAGTGTGGTAATAAGTGCACTGATCTATACATTGGGGAGACAAAACAACTGCTCACCAAGTGAATGGCTCAGAATAGGAGAGTGAACGCTACAGGGCAAGACTGTCTTTCTATACCTAAAAGACAAGGGACACTTCTTTGAAGATAGCAAGGTCCAAATCTTGGATAAAGAAGACCGCTGGTTTCATGCCAGAGACCCCCTCTAATCCGATACAAGGGCAGTTGTTGGCCCTAACAGCCCTGGAAACCCGACTAAGCCACCACATTAAAGTATTAATAGTGTATCTGAAGTGAACTTTCAGCCAACATGTGTTCATCTATGATTCTCTACCACAAATGAGATAGTCTGCTTTGTAATGTTTGTCTATTTGTTTGATATGTGTAAAGCAAAATAAAACTTACCTTTAAAAAAAAAAAAAAAGAAGATCGCTGGTTTGAAAGAGGTGATTCATGTCAAGGTGGAGAAATCATCTCTGAATAGAGGCAGGGCCTTCCACACCACCTGTCTGCTATATACAATGCTGTTCTCAAATCTGTACTCCGGCGGTTTCAGAATACTTCACACATCCATTCATGCAACTCTCACATGTAACACCTGTCTCTAGGAGTTGCATGATACATTGGTAAGCTTATCACAGTAACTACACAGAATCAATACCTCTGTAAATTCAGATGTCACCTCTTTGAAGAGTTACAATGTGCCATCGAGATGGATGAGTGGAAGAGTTTATATGCTGAGAACTTCCCACACCAGTCAGTTGAACTTAAGAAGCTGCTCGGATGAGTAGTGAAACCTCTTCAATGATTACTCAGCATGTCAATTGTTTTGGAATTATTTATATTAGATATACCATGACCTAGATGAATGAAAATCTTGGCCAAAAGAAGTTGTTTATATGGCACTGCATCAAATCTTTTTTGCTAAATCCAAATGGATCACATTTACTCCAACTCCACTTTCAAACTCCTACTGAAATCATATTTTAGGACACAGCCTTCGTAAAAACCATGCTGATTATTACATATAAGGCCATTCTCCAGAACATAATCTTGAATGTGATCCCTTAACAAGCCTGTCAAACTTATTAACCTATAATTATCCTCCAAGATGAAATAAAGTCTGAGAAAATCAGAAATAGAGGCCTGGCTAAAACTGAACTAAGCTCTCTAAGTAGAGTGTATTCTATCAGACACTGGTGCCAGAACTAAGGGTAGGCAGAAGAGTCACATGCCTAGAGAGCAGCAGTGGAGGGTGCTAGTCAAGTATCTGTACCCCTTGTCTGGTCCATTGTTTCCTAATTGCCTGTCCATAAATATGCAGCATCCCATCCAACCATCAACGTGCATGCTCTCGTGGGGGGTGGGGGAGGGTGAAGAGGCCGAGCGGGACACCTAGGACCACCTGTCCTGGCCCAGTGCTGTACTAATAAATAGATTACATTTATTTACAATCCTGTGTCAGCCACTGACATACTGTAGATAAGCTGAACCACCATTGTGCCTATGTAGTTGATCTAGAAACTCTTACTCTATTATATACAATAGACAAAAGAACTGATTAAGCGCATTAAGTATACATAGCTTAAAACTATTCATCTACAACAAAAAATTGGGGAGTTGGTCTAGTATTTGCCACAATCAGTTCCTCATTTTCTTCCTCACTTCCTGATTGCTGTTTGACAACTCATGTTACAGTATTTATTTTCTTTAAAACAGGGTTCTGTCCCCTCTCACTTGTAGAGTTTAAATACTTTCCTTTTCATAAATTTTAACTTCTACATCTGAATGAAATCAATATATGGTGGTCCTTAAAGACATTTATTTCTTAACAAAATACATCAAGAACAGCAATTGTGTAATATCTTTTTAAATGGCAGCCAGCAGTTATGTGTTTTAAGTGGAAAACCTAATGCCCCAATCTAACAAATTAAATTTTAGAGATTTAGAGCCTTTGTTGCTCCAGTTTTTCATACATACATTAAATGAGATAAAAGTAGTGTCACTTGCTCAGGGGTTCTAATATGTGCCTATTAACTGTATATTTTGTATTATTAAAAAAGCTTTAAAATAGAATAGATGTATGTACTGTATCAAAAATGTGTTTCTGGAAATAGGGTTGTTTACAAATTCAAATATGCATGCATGTGCTTTTGGCACACAGTGAGGTTCATTTACGAATACTGGGTACAATAATAAAAACACCTTTTGCCTGGATTTTACACTGGTGGGAACTTGCATTAGGAAGTTTTGCATTTTTGCTTCACAGTCTATGAAACTATAACTTATACTATAAACACATTTGAATTTCCCTTTCAGAAAAATTCCTTTTCTACAACTTTCATTTTTCATAGCAGGTAATTACTATGGCAGCAGTTCTGTACTTGTAGCATGAATATCTTCAGTTTGTTGGCACGGAGAGGGTTCCAAAAGGGAAGGAGAAACTGTTGAGTGACTGAACTGTGTAAAATGGTGAAGCATTAATATTAACTTCACGATCTACTTACTGAGTGATATATTGCTGCAAATGGGTGGCCAGGGAGGAGACCACTTGTGCTCAAATTAAGTTATATTCCAGAAATATTCCACTGAGTGCCATGGAAAAAATGTACCATGTCGTAAGATGTGGTAGAGAGGTGTGTTGATTATAAACACATAATGATATTCACAGCATGAAACAGAACAGAGATCCTTATGACAAACTTCTCACATCACAAATATTTTATTTGTGGTACTGACAGGTTAGTGTGTGTGTGTGTGTACCAGGAAAAAATATGAGAGCAGCACAAAATCCTGCATAGGCTATAAATAATGTCTCATCAAGTTTCTCACTAGGATTCCCTAAGTGCCAGGCTCCTCATCATGTTCCTTTCCAAGACAATAAATCTGTCGACATGGCTTGGACTTTGGGTTATTCGCCGGGATCAGAACTACAGTGTCAACTATCCCATATACAATCTTAAAACAGACAAAGAAAGCTCTTTATAAATATTCTGGGGGGAGGATTTTTAGGAGGAAGCAAGGGAAGTAGGATGGGAAGCTGGAAAGGAAGAAGAAGGGCATCAAGGAAACACTGGAGTCAGAGTAAAGAAGGAAGGAATTAGTTCATCGAAAATGTGTTGAGCACTAGCAAGGAACAATATTTTGTGTAGTAACGGACGGAGGAAGAGAACCATCTAGAAACATCACTTTGTGTTGCAAACAGGCTTTGATTTCTGGTTTCAAGAGGAATAACAGTACTAGGAACTGAGGTTTGTGTAGTAAGTTAGCTTTGACTTCTAGTTTTAGAAGACAAAGAGCACTAGCTAGGAACAGTGCTTTGTGTAGTGAGTGGGCTTTGACTTGCAGTTTCTAAAGAAGGAACTGTACTTTGTGTAATTAGTGGTCTTTGAAAGAACATCACTAGCTAAGAGAAATGCATTATGTTGGAAGTTGGTTTTGATTTCTAGGCTCTAGAGGAATAACAATGCTAGGTGGGAACAGTAGTTTGTTTCTTCTGTACATACTAGAAGTCAAAGATCACTTGCACAGTGTTTTGTGTAGTATGTAGGCTTTGATTTCTAGCTTTTAGAGTAGAAACAGCACTAGCTAGGAAAATTATTTTGTGTAATAAGTTGACTGACTTCTAGATTATAGGGTAAGAGCAGCAGTAGATAGGAACAGTAGTTGGTGTAGTAGTGTGCTTTGACTAGTTTTTAGAGGAGGTCTGTCAAGCACAGACATGGTGGAAGGTATGTCAGTTCAGTACAATCTAGAGCTGTGCCAATATTATAAAAACCTCAAAAATAGTTTTGGGGAGCACCTGCCATCAATTACAGGAAAAAATGGTGTGCAGAGCCAAAAGTAGAGAATATGTCACAACCAAAGAGAAAGATTTGGCTCATTTAAATGAACCTTCCCATTTTGAACATCCAATACTCTTGCTGATGATAATAATAAAACTTAACTTTTAATAAATATATTAAAAAAAGGAGTGTCCGTTGCGAGTTCTTAAAATATATGCTTACCAACAGGGAGGTTGGGTGGTATATGTGAGATATAAATGGGATCAACTGAATGGGGGATTAACGTAACCAAGCATATGATGTATTGCTCCGCTATAGTGCCAAACATTAGGCCATCAGTACGCAGTATCACTCCCGTATCCAACCCTCCAACCACCTCGGGATCCCACCCCCTCTCTTGTGGTATTCTATTTTCATATCACATGGAGTCTGCCTAAGAGCGGAGTCAATCTAGATTGCGGGATATATACTAAACACAAAGTCACGACGAGTAGTACTCTCACCCCTTCACCCACAGTATTTCCCACCCAGTCCGTATTCTATCCAGGTTATTATCAGCCCGCCTGCCTAGCCAAACTAAAAAAAACCCAAGAAGGGGTGGGGCTCATTTCAGAGGAAGGTCAATAGGTTGACGAGAGCAGGTAAAAAGCAGAGATTCTGAACTGTTGTTTATCTGTCCTCACAAATGAGGAACCAGCTAATGATGGCTTCATTCTTTCATAGACCCAATTTTAATAATATAGCTACTGATGCATAGGTGAAAAGAATGTGTAAAGGTCATGGACCAGATATATTCATCCCTTAAAGGAAAACTATACCCCCAAAATGAAGGCTGTTATTTTTTAAAATGTCAATTTTCTGTTTATGATTACACAATGCACATGCTACTAAAAAAGTATATTATGAAAATGGTTTATTTACATGAAGCAGGATTTTACATATGAGTTGTTTTATGCAATATATTTTTATAGAGACCTACATTGTTTGAGGGGTATAGTTTTCATTTAAATGATTTTAAACCTCTTCTCTGAAAACCTTGAAATTTGGTATGGTGCGGAGAGACTGGCTAATTTTAAATGTGATGCCCCTATTCAAAATGGGGGTCCTGTTCTCAGCTTGAAAACTATATGCCAGTTAGTTTTACATCTAGTAGGAAAGCTTTTGGATGTGGTAATAATGGCTAAGATACTTGAATAATTGCAAATCACAATGTTATGAGCAAGCATGGTTTTATGTGCAATAGATAAATGCCTTCTGTGAGGAATTGAGTAGAAACAGAGACTCTGGGATGACAGTGGATGTGATATACTTGAGATGGATCTGGTGATTTTTGTGGTTAACAAGCCGTGTAGTACTAGGCTGTGTCATTCAGTGGCTACTATAGCAAATAAACTACTGCCTTGCATAAAAAGGGCATTAGCTTGAAACATAATTTTGCCTTTTTATAGTTCCTTAAGACTTTACCTTTAGTATGCAGTGCCGTTTTGAGCCCCAATCCTTAAGAAGGATATTACTAAGCTGGAGAGAGTGCAGAGACATTCAACTAAACTGGTGACTGGGGTGAAAGATTTAAACTAGGATGGTTGGGTTCAGTTTCTAAGGAGAAAATTAGCTTACTCTACATAGTACATAGAACGTTATAGATCTTTATCATATAAAAGATCACACCCTGTAGGAACTAAAGCAGCACAGGTTGTGAGGGCAGTGAGGTTGTGGAATACCATGTAGGGTGGCATTTTGTTGCAGACTCTATTAATGCCTTTAAGGGGTTTGGGCAATTTCTTGAACAAGCATAAAATATTGAAGGATATTGTGATCCTAAGATCTACAGCTGGTTAGTATATATATATATATATATATATATATATATATATGGTTTATATATGTGAGCGCATAGA
This sequence comes from Xenopus borealis, assembly GCA_024363595.1. Lineage (NCBI taxonomy): Eukaryota > Metazoa > Chordata > Amphibia > Anura > Pipidae > Xenopus > Xenopus borealis. The sequence continues at coordinate 17,200,420 of CM044445.1, forward strand.
TAGGTCTGTAGAAGTATGCATATGTATGTGCACTGGTGTTAGCAGTCAACAATACGGTATGAAACTAGGTATGTGTATTGATTACAAGCTCCTTAAGCACATTCTCTCTATTGTACAAACAGCGGATTCTTTACCTAATTATTCAGCAGAGTTGGGCCAAGCAGCTTCTGCACCCAAGGCAAGGGTGTCAGTCTGTGCATACACAAATGGACGGTGCATACTATAAGATTGTAGCACATGTGGGACATTGGGAGATAGTATTGCACTGGGCCTACTAGGGCCCACCAGAGAACCTAAAAGCGAGGGTTAAGTATCACAATTAGATGAGACTGTGGCAAATGTTAGAGACTATAATAAGGAATATGGTGTAAATAAGAAGAGGTTGACTGAAATTGCTCTGAATTGAAGCCCACAAAGAGATCTGGTACACAGGCAGATTAGTTGCCAGGCTTTTCCAGGGGGGTGACTTAAAAATGGTTGTGTCTCAAGTAGGGTTGCCAACTGGGTATTTTACCGGCCTGGCCGGTATTTTTGATGGTTGATCCCAAAGTTATTAATAGGCAAAAAAGAGAAATATATAGGAAGGCCGGTATTTTTTTTCAAAAAAAGGTGGCAACTCTAGTCTCAAGCATACTACTGTGGCCTACCATGTTTTCAGTGACAGATCAGTTGGCTGCTAAATGAGTGGTATCTGCACTCCAGCCTTAGAATGAAAGGTAATGACATTGCTAAGCTATAGCCAAGTAATCTAGTTTTGTCTGGCTGCCATTTTTGCCTAGTAATGAGGGCACACATATGAATACATCTGTTGTACAAAGCCACCTGTGCTACTTCAATTTCCTTGTGTGGTAGCTATGACATACAAGGACTTAAGATAACGGTTTCTGTGTTATGCACACATCACACACATCCTTTTATGGAATTATTTGATTGATTCAATGTATGTTAGTGACCTGCATGAGCCTGTTTTGGCAGATCCACACCTTACACCCACTTAACCACAGCCCAACCCATACCCTTCCAAACCAAATATCCAACACTGCACAAACAAACTAGCAGCAGAACCTGACCTGCCACCAGACATGAGCCTTGCAATCCCTGAATTGACATCACTCATGGCATCGATTGCCCAGGTAACATAAAATTTGAATTTCTTTTCCCCTAAATATTTGTCACTGCTCCTGCAGCATGCTGACACCCCCACTCACATGGTCGGGAAATCAAGGGTTTTCTGCAGATATCTGATATACAGCAAAAATTGCTGCTTCTGCTTGATTCTCAGCCTTTCCCAGAACATCAGTTTTGCTACAAATAAATTTGCCATGATTCGCCATAAGTCCTGTGTGGAGCAGTACACTGTTGACAGGACTATTTAATCTATGAATTGGACTTCACCCAGAAACATTCATCCAGACAAAATATGAATGCCTACATGGAATAACTGTTTAGACAAAAAAAAAAAAA
>CM044445.1:17242513-17258698 GCA_024363595.1 Xenopus borealis
TGGCCGGCATGCTGCCCCTGACATTGTGCTGCCCCTGACATTGTGCTGCACTAGGCCGGGCCTATGTGGCCTTGCCACAAATCCGTGCCTGTTGCCCACCCCTCACTAATAGAGGAATAACTAAATTAGCGCTATATTACCAAAAAGTAAGGAATTCTACACACCGTAAAGTTAAAAAAAGAAGGCAATTGTGCCTAATACAGCACTAATTGAGTTAGTCAGCACAGCTTTACTGGTATAGGACATCCATATACTGTATAAACCCTATTGATCAATTAAATGTTGATTTATGCTTCCTCTGTATTGAAAAAAAAAATTACTTTTACTTACTATTTTTTGTATAGGGAGAATGTGCTCTTAACTTAGTATATTATTATTATTATTACGTTTAGCCTAACATATCAATTACTAACACAATACAGGGACGATATCCATATCCAGAAAGCTACGAATTACAGAAAGGCCGTCTCGCATAGAAACCATTTTATCAAAATAATCCAAATTTGTAAAAATGATTACCTTTTTCTCTATTATAATAAAACAGTATCTTGTACTTCATCCAAACTAAAATATAAATTATACCAGTAACCTTTCTTACACACATCTAGTAAAATTAGGGGAACAACAAAATTTTTGATTTAGGCTGGACATAAAGTATTATTAAAATTACTGGAGATGGTAATGTAGTGATGTAGGGGGTACACAACGTCCTTTGTAGTTTCTTTCTTGGCTGAGCCCAAGGGAACTTCTAAATTTGTTGTTTGGAAGAACAAAATGGCATCTGTGCACTCACTAAAAGTGTCAGATATTGTCAGGATTCAAGTCTGAAAACATATTTTTGAAAACCTACTGGGTATAAAATCACTTTCTGCCCAAGCTTCTGCTGCTTTCACATACAAAGGTCTACCTGGACTTTAGTTTGCCAGAATATGAGAGTCCAACAATATATACTGAATGTGTCAATGTTCATTTGCTTTTCAAAGGTTAACAGCTTACTGTACATGTCACCTGCACGGAACACCCTCTATCTGTCTGTACTTAAAGGATTTCATCTTGTTTACTGCACTATCTGGTTATTAGACCCTTGTATTTAATCTGGGTTTCTCTGTGTTCTGACCTTGCTTTTATGTTTCTGCTGAGAAATTCTATCTACCAGACCACTATACAAAATGACTCGATTCCTATTTTTGTGGCTTGGTTTTTATAAATAAGATTGCATCCAGATATTTTTTGGGGGATGTCAAAATGTGAGAGTCAGTATCTTATTCTTTTAATGAGTGTAAGATCCAAATGAATTCAATCAGACAGTGCAGATATATTAATACAATGCATGACATCTAAGTTGGAAACCCAAACATCTGAAAAAAAACTCTCTTGTAAAGTAACCCAAACTAACAATTTAAGATTTATCTTCAACCCACAGTATGTACCTGAAAGTGGATATCCTTTGCTCTAAAATAAAAGTCTAGAACATCAGTTCTAGGACAGGTGGAAAGGGCATGAATGCTTTGTGTCTACCAGCAGCTCAGGACACAAGTGTTGGACAATAGTGAACAAGTGCTAAGAGGTGAGATTTTGTACTTGTATCTAAATGTACCTCAAAACTCAGAAAAGGAATTGGCCTCATGTGTCCAAAACATGTTTTCCATTTCGCTAGAGTGCAAAACCAGGGTCAAGCTGCCACCCAAAAATCTTGCCCTTGTCTACAAATTAAATAAATGTAAAAATCAATATCAAAGTATGTAAAATTGCATTCAAGAAAATGGACTCAAGGATTATTTTTCTGGCTTCTGGAAAAACTCGGTATAAAGGGTAATAAGATAATACAGGTATGGGATATGTAATCCGGGTAACGTTATCTAGAAATCCCTGAATTAAGGAAAGGTTGTCTCTCATAGGGAGTATATTTATCAAAGAGTGAAGTTCTGCCACTAGAGGGAATTTCCGTCACTCTCCATTCATTTCTATGGGATTTTTAAAGGCATATTTATCAAAGGGTGAACTTTCATTTCACCCATTGATAAATAGGCCTTTCAAAATTCCATAGAAATGAATGGAGAGTGACGGAAATTCCCTCTAGTGGCGGAACTTCACTCTTTGATAAATTTACCCCATAGACTCCACTTTATCCAAATAATGCAAATTTTTAAAAAGATTTCCCTTTCTCTGTAATAATAAAACAATACCTTGTTCTTGATACAAATTAAGATATAAGTAATTCTTATTGGAAGCAAAACCACCCTACTGTGTTTATTTAATGTTTACGTGATTTTCTAATAGACAAGGTATGAAGATCCAAATTTAAGAAAGATCCATTATCAGGAAAACCCCAGGTCCTGAGCATTCTGGACAGCAGGTCCCATAACGGTATAGTAAACTGAAGAGAAAAAAGAAAGCACCTTCGACATAAAACAATTGACAAAATGATAAATGATGTGATGAAAATCAGTCAATATTGATGGGCTGTTTCTGAAATTTTCTTATAAATTCTGAAGAAAATCTGGTGTAGTTGATCCCACCTCTGACATTCCCAACTTAAAAAAAGGTGAATTCATTTTCATGGAAACACGATTCATTTAGCTCTAGGCTTAAGATTTTAACAACTCAAATAAGGTGGGGCCAACAGTAGTAGTGATAGAGATGAACAGAAATCAATAAGGATATTAAGACTTTAGGCAGAAGCCCACTCAGAAGAACAAATCAAAATCTGATCATACTGTACTTCGTAATTAATAAAATTAAATGGAAAACAAGCAGTGTAGGCCTGGAAACAAAAAACAATTATGGAAATGCAAATACAATCTCTTTGGTGCCTAGTAACAACTATATATGATCCCCCTTGATGCATGCATACAATTAGCCACCCACTTTGTATTATATTATATCCTGTAATTTTGGTGATTGAGCTTCAGAAGTCCACACAATGAATGCAGACATCACCGGTGACATATAGATAGATATTATTGGCACTTTGCTATGTGTTAGGTCTTTTGTTGTCTGCATTTTGTTATTGATAGGTTGGGAACTGCAGAGACAACTATGCTCTAAGACCAGCAGAAGTGCCTTTAGTCAGCTGTTTTCAATACACAATAGTGTAACCTACAGTACTACTAGTGTTTCTCATTTGGCTTCTATCCATATTCTTCCTCCATTTAAGCCAACCATAATTTTTTCTCGTTTGTGTTCCTGGGGCAATTTCTCTACGTCTGGCTCTTTCCAAATAAGCCCCTTCATATAAATGCCTTAAATATAATTTGAGACTGTATTTTTTTAATTAGCTTATTTGTGTTTTTAAAAAGTTATGTAAAGAGCAACTTTCATAGTATCTGAAATTTTTTTTACCTTTTTCTGCAATGAAACTATCCTATGACTCAATTATTCAATTTATCGTAATCAAGTTCATGTACTGTGTTCAATATCTGTGTGTTATTATTTTCTTTTATATACTGTATTTATCTAACACTAACATATTTACAAACTGCATAACAGAAAATATACATCATGCACAAGTCCCTGCCCCAGTGGAGCTTACAATCTAATGTCCCTATCTCAAAGTCCTTTTTTATTTATATTAATCACATACTGGACAATATTGTATATTATAATATTATGTTTTATATATTTATACAGTATATAGCCACATGATAAAACATTTCTGTGATATCTTAAATACAGAAAAGATTATGCAAGCTCTAAAAATCTGTGCTCATCAACCCTAATCGAATCCATTCCTATATGTACTATTGTAATGAAAAACAAGTACAATTTATGGCTCATGTGCAACAGGAATGATCCTTGGCCAGAGTTGACAGTGAAACCCTTTCCAACCTACCAAAAGAATGTATGTCAAAGTCCAATTCTTAAATCCTTAACTTTTTTATGTGACATTTTGCTCTATAAAAGCATCCGCTGTAAGGCATCTGAACGATCTCTGCAGCAATTTTCATAAAGTCTTTGATTTTTTTTTCAAATTCTTCACATATTTGATGGAATTGATATAATAATGTAAAAGAACTGGGCTGCAATTATTGGAAATAGTGCAGAGTTGAGGTATACATTGAATCAACAGAAGCTGATCCTGGCACAGAAAAATAACTTTTAACAATTACCTAAATAAAGGAAAAATTAGAAGCTGGGTTTGAAAAATATAATTTATCATTCGGTGTATCAATATTCTGCTTAGTTCAAGATAGAAATTCTCCATCCAAGTAGAAAAATTAGATTCTAGGCAGGGCTGGAACTAGGGTTTCACAGAAGAGGGATGTACCTAGGGAGCAATATACCTTCTTTGTCATCTACTCCTAGTCTGGGCCCATGTCCCCTCACTAGGCGCTGGTGTTATGATTCCCACAGATAAAGCATACACAGCATTTGCACATGTGTACGTGTCCAGGAGGATGGGTTGCAAAAGGTGCCTGGCCAGCCTCAGCCAATATTCGTTAAAGGACATGTAAAGGCAAAAAAATAAAATCCCATTTTTACTTTCTTTAATGTAAAAGAAACCCACCTCCAATATACTTTAATTAAAAAACATGTACCGTTTTTATAAGAAACCTGACTGTATTCAATGAAATTCTCCCTTCATTTACAGCTGTTTATAGTAATTGTCAGACGGCCCATAACTGCTGTGCAGGGAAACAATCATACTTATGAACAGCAGGGGGAGCCCCTGCCTTACTTACCAGCCATGCAGATCAGCTTTTTTGTTTGCCTGGTTTGATAAGTCCAGACCACACTGAGCATGTACACAGTCTTGGTCTTGCAAAGATGTTTAACAAAGTTACAAGATGACAGCCCCCTGTGGCCAACTTTGAAAGCATAAATCATTTGTTTGATTAGGCTTGTGGTGCCGTAAGGTCATGTTTATGTTTAGTATACAAAATACAGATTTTCTAGCCTTATTCTATTTTAGACTTTCCTTGTCCTTTAATTTAATTAATAACCTTCTATTCGTACTGTATTAATCGGTATAACACAATCTAACTAGATCACATGTACAGCCACCCCAAAGTCTAGAACAATTGTAATATCTTTACCGCACACCTTCCTTCCACTGGTCTGCAAAAGTGGTCCTCCGTCGACTCGGCCGGGTCCCTTAGCAACTTTGAGACTGAAAAAACGGTCCGCACACACAGATATAGCAGTCGGGGAGTATACCCCTTTTATTTATGCCACCTTATATCAACGTTTCGGGGAAGGAAGGAAGAAGGGAGGTCTTGTTCACCCCAAAACGTTGATATAAGGTGGCATAAATAAAAGGGGTATACTCCACGACTGCTATATCTGTGTGTGCGGACCGTCTTTTCAGTCTCACACCCCAAAGTCTAGGCCAGTGTTGGACTGGAACATCAGGGCCCACTCAAAAACCTTACACTAGGGGCACACCAAAATATTTTAGAGCAGGGGCCCACTCTCAGTACTATTATTCTTCCTCTACAGCATCTGCTGTTTCCTTATTCATCTTCTATATCATTTTTTGACCACAATGCGGACATGTTCTTTTTCTGAGTAAGGTTTTAATGTTTTAAGTGTGCAAGGATCTTGTGCAAAAGAAAAGTTTTGTGTAAACCCATTTTTCTAAACCAACATGCTTTCTATCTTAGACCATTACAAACAGCCACTATTTGAACTGACTCCAGCCTTTCTGTTGACCATCACTTACCAGCTACTCACTCTTCAGTCTTGACAAACACTATTGCTGCATATTGCTCTTTTAGTGTTTGAGTTACTAGAGAAACATGGGTTTCTGGAGAGAGGTATAGTCGTATGATGGTATAGCATCTAAAATATTTCCTGCTTCAAGTTTTCCATAGGGTATTTGAGGTTAACAGTCTGTTTTTCAGCTCATGAAAAAAAGTTTAAACATCAGCTTTTAATACTCTATTCAGTTGAGCACCATTGCTGCTGATGCTCTATAAAGAAACTCTTTTAGTTATAAGCTGAGATGACTTCTTTGTTCTAAAAGGAAAATGATCACCATGTGTTTGACACTACATATTTGCATCAGGGAGTGCAAAGTTCTATAGATTACATTGAACATCTCCTTTTCCTCCATTGGCTCTTAAGCTGGAAACATGAAGACCTTTCAAGCCTCACTTTACCTTTGTTATTTTCCAATTATATTGATACAGTATCTATGCCTGTTATTAAACTACTTTATAGTGATATAGATGGTGGCAAGGATGAAAATGGCAAAGCCTTTTATCGAATGATTCCAAAAATACAAGCAAAGCATTTTTTCCTTAGTAATGGGCCACTATAATTTCTGATTACTTCTTGTTATACAGGTCAATTAGACTTTAATTTGTGAACAAAATACACATTGTCTATATTTGGGAAAAGGCTACATGTACTAAAAAGTAAAGTTGAATTTATCAAAACACAGGAACACCAAGCTACCAGACAAGGACTATGTTGAACTTTCCAGAAGAATACAGAGGCCGTAATGCATATTTTTGAACGCCTTAATTTTATAGGCGACATTTTTCTGAATGTTTGTCAGGGTTTTAGTTTTAGTCTTCCATTGTTATGGAGCATCACAGTATATAAACTATTTTGCGGATAGCTGAGATTCTAGTATTAAGATATGCCTTCTAAGTATTCAAGACGGCTGCAACTTAATACAAGATGTTTGGCGCCTGTGTGGCGAAGCGCATGCATAAAAGTGTGAGGAATTAGAGAACTGGCAGTATAGAATGTTGATGACAGGACTTTGGCATAAGGTAAATGCAAATGTGTGATGCTGAATGTCAAATTTTTGCTCTACTAGGTTTATGCCAGGGATCACATAAATGCAAATTTCCAAGTCACTTAGCTTTCTCTAGACACCCCTGTCATTGGACCTCAACGCCTGGAATTTTTATTGTCCTTAAGTTCATGTTACCAGTAGGAGTAGTGTGTATATCGCTGAAGAACCACAGGAACATGATTGCATGCAGGAAAATTATGTGGATTAAAGAAGAGGTTGCTTGATACGATATAGTGGAACCTTAAATCATTCACATAGGGTAAATAGTGTGAAAGTGCATTAAAATCTTGACAAACAAGACAACTTGTGACAAGCAGAATATAAGGGTTGGCAAAAAAAGTTAAAAAGAAAATTGGGGTCAAGCAAGGTTGGATGAGGTTTAGAAACATGAAGTAAAGAGATGGAGAGTTTGGGGTATGTAGTACATGAGATGGATAATGAAGAGAAAAGCAGGTGGATAAGGTGGCTATGACTAAGGGCAATACTGTACAGAGCCCACGTGATGTGACTGAATAGCAATTAAGATCATGTAGGACATGTAGGATCATGTAGGACAAGGGAGAAAGCAAAAGGTTAATGTAAAGAGTATTTAAGTAATGGAACTTTTGCATCATTTGTAGTGGCTGTTGGTAAAATTCCTTGAGAGGCTTAGTGATACCTAGCTCTCACTCCCTTTTACTGTGTTATCCTCCTATTAATGTTTGTAGGGATCTCCCTCCAATTTTTGTTCTTTTGTAGGCAATGCATATCAGCTGAATTGAGAGAAGATTTAATTTTAAGTGGTACCGAAATAAAGATATCCATAGAATGATAGCGTTGGTCACCATCATTGGTACATCATTCAACTATGAAAACATATAGTTGCTACTTTTAAATCCACAGGCCATTCTGACAGCATACGCCTGACAACCATTACATTTAATAAAACCTAATCCTTGCTTTCACTGTAAATAAAAAACACTCACGCCTACAGAAATTGAACAATAATTTGAATCCTGTCCCAATGTGCACTTTATAAACTCCTACATTACATTACAACACTTTAAGTTTTGGTGGTACTCCAGACTGGCAGGTCTATCAAACTACTCATGATGCACATTTGCTCATACACATAACATACACATAAGGTTCACCCCAAAGATGACAATATTACCAGTATTCTGTTTCTGGCTCTTTTAATCCTAAAACGAAGAGCATACAATTCTATTTATTCCGGTAGTCCTATCCCTCTCCTCTTCCATCTGACTCAAGGAGCTTGGCTGTAGAATTGCACCTGTATACTTATATCCTTTTTTCTGAATCTGCTCATATACCGAGAAATAATCATGCAGTAATCAAAGCCCCAGGCACAGCAGGCTTAAATGATGCTAAGCCCTCCAAATCAACCTAAAAAATACGTCCATGTCTGGTGCAGATTAAATTTGGATATTGGGGCAAAGACAGAGCAAGTTTTAACACTGTAAATGAGCCTCAGGCTTTCCCCTCTGACTGGGTGGATTCCCTTTCTTCCTCTTTCCCATTCATTATTCAAAAGATTAGTTATACGCTGCCCACCACATACCTATAAATTCCATACTGATATAAATCATCAGATTGTAAGGGCGGTGGTGCAAGGAGCTCTCTGTCTCCTGTCTCTTGACCCATCACAGCATTACAAAAATATTAAAAATGGTTTGCATCTTTTTGTAATTTAAATGTACAGGTATGCAACTTGTTATCCAGAATGCATAGGACCTAGGGATTTCCAAATAACGGATCTTTAACGGATCTTTAATTTCATCTCCATAATTTCAATCTTCAAACCTTTAAGTAGACTAGAAAATCATGAAAATATTAAATAAACCCAATAGGCTGGTTTTGATTTAAATAAGGATTTATTATATCTTAGTTGGGATCAAGTACAATTTTCTGTTTTATTACAGCAGAGAAAAAAGTAATAATTTTATCAGTTTGGATTATTAGAATAAAATGGCATCTGTGGGAGACGGCGATTCTGTAATACAGAGCTTTCTGGATAACAGGTTTCCAGATAATGGATCCAAGTATTATAATATTAGCACTAAATAAAGCAAAATTAATTTATTAGTAATATATTCTGTGCATCCAGCAACCTATAACCAAAATAGACTAAGGTCCACAGGACTTTTCCATGTTTATGAGTAACATTGGATACTGTATTTAACGGTTTACCAAATAGGTCAATAGAACACAATATAAAAGCTAAAATATGAGTTGGACTGTACCAATAATCTTTCTGACATAGGTATAGACATATTTTCCGCTTCCCAGCAGCCCCCAGTCATGTGACTTGTGTTCTGATAAACTTCAGTCACTCTTTACTGCAAGTTATATCACCCCCCCCTTCCTTTCCCCCAGCAGCCTAACAAAAGAACATTGGGAAGGCAACCAGATTGCAGATAACAGATCCCTGGTAGATCTCAACCCTCAATAGTAACATTACATTAGGACATTACACAAGTAAGAGAAATAGCCTACCAGAAAGTAGTTTCATCCTAAAGTGCAGGCACAAGTCACGTGACTTGGGGCAGCTGGGAAACTGACAATATCAGAAAGATTATTGGTACACCCTTCTAGGATTAGAGGAATTCCGAAATACAGAATTCACTTACAGAAGTCAAATCTGAAATTACAACACTGGACCAATGGGATAAAGTGATAGAACAAGCAAATGACTCTGACCAAGAATCCACCTAAAATGGAAACCCTGATTCAAGATCACAATTAAGAAACCTCCAAGATGCTCATGAGGGCCTGGAGAATTGCACTAGAAGAAACAACCTACGTCTTTGAGATATAACAGAAACAGTACATTTGACACTTTTTTACCGAAATACTTATAATAAGCTTCAACCTCCTATTTTGGGAGAATATAAGACAATTTAATTTGTTACTTGTGTTTTGTTATTTGTTTCCCTCCCCCCTTTTTTCTCTTCTTTCTCTTTTCTTCTCTTTTCCTATTGACTGATCTACCTTTACATTCTACTATACCTGCTTCTAGCCTCACAATACTACGACAACACTCCTCATCCCCCAAGAGACCTCCGGGATGGGCCCACGAATTTCTCCAACCCCAGCTCCTTTGATCTGAAGGTATGTTCACGTAATGTTAAATGTCTAAATGTGCCTCAAAACGCACTATTGCCTTTTCGGATTATTTTAAACTAAGAATGGATATCTTGCTGCTGCAGGAGACACATTTTAGCACAACATCCTCACCTATGTAAGCATCGAAAAAGTACTCCCACGTATATCTAGAAAACTCTTCAAATAAAACTAAAGGGGTGGCTATTCTTATTGCAAAACAGGTCAAATTACAACGGAATCAGAAATATCTAGACCCAGAAGGTTGTTTTCTCATTATATGTGGCCACCTCCAGAATCAGTTGACTACGCTAGCATCAGTATATGCCCCAATACTCCCAAACAGCAATTTTTCAGTCTTCTTTAACAAATTCTCAGAAATCTTGGAGGGCAGAGTCATAGTCGGGGGAGACTTCAACACAACATTGATTAACAATGTAGACAGATCACTTAACATACCAGACACACAGAACCACTAACAGCGATAGAGACACTAAACACCTGGTCAAACATTTGACAGAGGAGGCATTGGTGGACATATGGAGAAAAACATACCATTGAGATTATTCGTACTACTCCAACCTTCATACTATTAAATCTTCACTAAAACCACACGTCTTCAATAAATCCATTCTGCCAAAATCGATGACATTACTTGGTCCGATCAAGGAATTGTGGAAACACTCTTCACCAAGTGGAATGAGGTAAGAGGGGGAGGCAGTTGGAGACTGAATGAATCCTTGTTGCTAGACAATGATATTTGTACAAAGGTAACTAATACATTTAAAGAATATTTTAAAACTAATACCCCAATAGATACTTCTTTAGCTATTAGATGGGATGCCCAATAAGCGGTACTTAGAGGGTTTTTTATTATACATACTTCTCGTTTGAAAAGAATTACAGAAGAGAAAACTAAACAACTCTCACAACAACTACATGACTTAGCTATTACTCATAAAAACAACTCAAACCCAGAACAATTCAGAGAAATACAAGAAGAGCACAACTTACTTAGACTTATCTCAGAAAAGGCAGCCTATGTTATGCGAAAACTAAATACCAGTACACAAAGAAGCCTCATACAATGCTAGTGTGCAAACTGAGGGCCCTACATACCATGCAAACTATTCATGTGATAAGGACCCCAATAGGAATAGGAACAGTAACAAGGGACACAAAAATTCTTAACACATTTAGGAACTTTTACGCAGAACTGTATACAACAGATAAAGCCCCCGAGGCTAGCCTGGCAAGAGAAAAAGACTCCCCTACTTCTTGGATTCAACTAACCAGGGAAGATCAGGAGATGCTAGCCTCACCAATAAAAATTGAGGAGATAGAAACAGTGATTAAGAACTCGAAACTAAGTAAGGCCTCTGGCCCAGATGGCTTTACAAAATATTATAAAACATTTGACAAACTCCTAATCTCACACTTGAAAGATCTCTTTCAATCACTCAGGAAAGGGTCAACCCCAACACAACACATGCAATTGGCATCCATAATAATGATACTCAAACCAGGAAAGGACCCCCATAACTGTGACAGCTACAGACCAATCTCATTAATAAAAACAGATATCAAGTTGTTTGCAAAAGACTCGCCACATTACTCCCCAGGATAATCCACAAAGATCAGGTCTGATTTTACATGGCAATTGACTTGATATGTTTAACAACAAAGATGCAGGCCTCCTACTGTGTTCTGTCCTTAGATGCACAAAAAGTATTTGACAGGTTGGACCGTTTGCAGTCTTTGTTTAACTGAGAATACCACAACCATTCCTCACGGGACTCGGACAATGGTGTTCAGTATGGGGCTCCATTCTAAACTAATTGAGATAAGGGGGGGGTCACGCCAGGGCTGCCCCCTATCACCATTAATAATCACCCTATCCTTAGAACCTCTGGCTCACACCATTAGGCACAATCCGGATACAAGAGGCTTCCAAGTGGGAGACCGAGTACATAAAACTAACCTCTTTGCACCACCTAACCAAACTTACTTTATACTTTAAAGCGATTTCAGTAAATCTCGGGGTATAAAATCAATCCCACAAAGTCACACACACTCCCATTGAAAACACCCGAACCAGAACTGAAACTACTTCAGCTTAACTATGATTATAAATGGGAAAAATAAACCCGAGAATATCTTGAAACCAATCTTATCCCATCTTACAACACTATATAAAGCTTACTACTCAACATGGATTGATAAACTCACATGGCACACATAAAAGCTATCTTGTTTGACAGAATAGAACAGTAAAGACACTTTTGCCAAGACTCATACTTATTCAGGTCACTGCCAATACATTTCCCAGAAAAAATAGCTACATCAATACAAAGGTTCATATTAGACTTCATTTGGGAAGGAAAGAGGCCTAGAATCAAAGCGACAATGAAGACCAAGCCTAAATCACTGGGAGGACTGGAAGTCCCACACATTTATAGATACTACCTGGCCAGCAGATTAGAGGTCATGAGCCATATACATGTCCCCACAAAGGAACCATGGAAAGACATAGATAACCACTTTACAGCACTGCTGCAATTAACACACTTATTCTGGATACCCAAATCATTTAGGGATACACCTAAAGACCGTTTACCTCCATCACAGCAAGCCCTAGACAAACTTCTGGAAAGGAACTATGAGGGGGAATTGGAGTGGTATCGGTGGACCCAATACCTGGAAAGAATCCAATTCAGGACCAACACTAAGAATATTGCCTAGATAACATAGTAGAGAAGATGTCTATGGGCAGAAGCACAAGGAACCAGAATAACTCTTGTACCCTCTTTCCTCTGTCTCCATTTGTTCCCCCTCCCCCCACACTTTATGCTATTTCCCAACCCTCTATTCCTTACAGCTGCATGATGACAGAGAACATATACTGCACCACCTTGTGAGTGACTGTTCATAATGTTGAAGGTCTTGCTATTACTATTGGTATCTCAAACCCAGAACAAACCCCAAGGTCCCCTTCACTTCAGGAAGAGCCCTCCACTACTTGGGTGCCACCAGGTCTTAGTGTGAGAGGACCAGGGAATGTTCTGGGCAGGCAAGGGAACGGTTTGTCATTCAGAAATGGAGAACAAGAAGCAAAGTCTGGGTCAAAGGCCGGTCAAACCAAACAGGACAGGTAGTACAGATTCATTAAGCAAGATATTAGTAAGGGTCACAGGCCAGGTCAATATACACCAGGGAAGAATCAAGGAGCGTAGTAAAACTTAAACAAAGATCAGGACATGCAGCAGACTAGGCAAAAACATTCTTGTCTATTATAAATAAGGTGTTACCCCCAAGGTACACAACAAGAGGGTTGAAGCAGTTCCAGTATAATAGCAGCAAATAACAATGAAAGTCAGACTGATCTGGGCAGTGTTACCACAATTATGCAAAAGAAGGGATTGATCAATGCACATTCCCTGGCCCTGTTTTAGTAATTTATCATATGTGCAAGTGCATCATTTTTCAAAAACTGGAGGGTTAATAATGAAGTTATGAACATTATTTTTTTCTAATGAAGAAAGGTGAAGATAAGGATACCTTGATGCCAAGTGCAAAGACTTTTACAAAACCAAAAAGATAATTAGACTCCATGATCAGAAATAACTTACTTTGGGAAGACCATGGTGGCAAACTATTTACCTTAAAAACATTTTAGCAGTAAAGTGACAAAGTATTTTAGATAGAATGAGCCATCTTAGTTAAATGCTCAACACAAATATCCGTGAAAGAGAACAAGGTCTGTGATAAAATCTAGAGATACTGGTTGGTATAATCTCAAAGGAACCATCCAATGTTCAAGACGACCCCACGGTTTAACATGAGAATCTAAGGTGCAAATTCACTAATTCGCCAGCGTGACGTCAATTCGTAACTTCGCCTGTATCCCTGGCGAAAATTCGCTAGCGAAGGACATCGACATGCACAACTTTGCACCCTTACGCCAGGCAAAGTTTCACACTGACAAAGGGACGTAACTACGCTAATTTACTAGGATGAAAATATTTGTGAACGTTACCTCTTACACTAGACGTTACTTCGCCAGGTCAGACCTGGCAAAGTTCAATACAATAGATAGGAGTTTGAAAAAAAAAGTTGAAATTTCCCAAAAAACGCTGTCGTCTTTTACCTTTGTTGGGTGATTTTTTTTTAATTACCCTCATTACCCCCCTAAATTTCCTAACATATGGCAACTCAGATATACAGTGGGCACATGTTTAGGGCAATAGGACAACTTTATTTTATTGTGTAGTGGAATGTAGAGGCTTTAACATACACATCTATTATACACTTAAGTTTGCACTGTATGCAAATTAGGCATCGCTAGCATAATTGCGCTTTGCCTGGCGAAGTAACAGTAGCGCAACTTTGCTAACCTTCGCCATCCTGAGCGCAAATTCGCATCTTGGTGAATTTGCATAGCGCTGGCGAAGTGCGGCGAAGGCAACGCTAGCACATTTTCTCTCTTTTGTGAATTTGCCCTTAAAACTCAAGGCCCAATTTGGCATGATTTTACATAATACTAAGTCTGGGAAAAAACTGGATGACCAAAATTATTTGGTTATTAGGTTGCCTTGTTATTTTTTGAATTTTTCATGTAAGTCCAGGAATAAGATAAGAACTGAATTCAAAAGTTTTCTGAAGGTTCATGCTCAGAAGAAAACATTTGGACAGTAAATGATAGGGAAATTTGAATAAAATCTTTCTTATAGCATGTATGCATATATACCATAAAGCTATACTACCATAGGTATTCCCTTACACTAAGAACAATTTCATCTGAAAGGTACTGGATAATCTAGTAAAACCCTAAATTTACAGAATTGTTACATAGCCCTGTAGAGTTATTTTATTATGTTCTTCATAGTATCTTAGGCTTAAAATGGATATTAACTGCAACATAAGAGAATTATTTTATTAATATTCACAATACAGTCAACTAGTATCTCAACATTACTTCCCTGTGCATCATTCAAAATATAAAGACATTCAAATATATTTCATTCAACAAATATTTAAAACATCAAAATAATTTAATTTGTTATAATAAGGCAATGCTTATCACAAACATTTACCTTTTCATTTCACATGCACACAAACACGTCACACACAAACACGTGTCTGATGATGCCCCTGTACTGGGCTTGTGACAATTTGGGCTCACATTTTGGAATGAGCCAAATCAGAGTCATGAGACTCATTCTCTCTCGAGGTGAAAGGCAGCTGTCAGAGACAGAAGCAAGAGCCGAGACCAGGGAGCCTAGCATCGGTTCTGGATTTAGGGTGCTGTTCATGACAAAAATGTGTTCCAGTAATGTTAAGAGAGTGATGTCCCTTAATAATATAATAATAATATAAAGTTCCCTAGAGTGTTTTGGCTGGGGAAAGATGGCAGTGGCTCACCTTGCAGACAACTACCCCAAACTTTTTGTTTCAAAAAAGAGAATCACCCCACTGGTGGGGGCTAACATACTGAAACGCCCTTATGACCAAGACTTTATTTGTCCTATACTGTTGTTTAGGACATTATACATGTCGACACTGGGTGAAACATGCACTGAAACAACAGATACAACTCCTTAGTATTGATGCAAAGACTCCAGACATCATTGAAACCTCTAAATACTCTAATACAAAACTTCTCCATGTAAAAGCTTCCAAGGTACAATAGAAGTCCATGGGAGTTGATCCTATTGGACCATTTTAATCAATTTGGACTCTTTCTGGGGTATTTTAGTTCCAAAAAACAAAGATTTTTAGTTTTACAAAATATACACACTCTTTAGTGGATCATCCAGCATATTTTTAAGTTCATATGCTTTACACTATCTTTTAATAACGTTCATGGAATTTGTGATTTTAGAGAAACAGAGTTTAAAATTTAACCTTTGATAAATCTGCTTTATTTTACCTTTAAACAAAGTGTTTACAAAGACTTCTTAAAGGGATTCTGTTGTGATTTTTATGTTGTACTTTTTATTACTAAATTACACGGTGTACACTACAAACAATTCATTCTACCCTTTAAAATGGTATTCTTGAATTGTTTTTTTTTGTTGTAATTGGTGTGTAGGCAGCCATCACAGGTCATTGTTCCTGATTCTGTGCTTTCTGAAAGAGTCAGCACTTCATAATGGAACTGCTTTTAGATAAAAATGTTTTCTCCTACTAGAGGAAGTCATGTCTGGACTTGGGTTTTATACTATTGAGTGCTACTCATGTATCTACCACTAGGTGGGGCATGGGAACAGTTTTAGCTATGGAGGTCTGCAGGAGCTGTTATCTTGTTACCTTCCCATTGTTCTGTTGATAGGCTG